>JACEFZ010003010.1:0-105219 GCA_014155875.1 Cepaea nemoralis
CACCTAACGCCGGCATCCCTTCCTGACTACTAGAATATGTTCCACCTAACCCGCATCCCTTCCTGACTACTAGAATATGTTCCACCTAACGCCTGCATGCCTTCCTAACCTCCACAATATGTTCCACCTAACGCCGGCATCCCCTTTCCCGACTACTAGAATATGTTCCACCTAACGCCGGCATCCCTTCCTGACTACTAGAATATGTTCCACCTAACGCCGGCATGCCTTCCTAACCTCCACAATATGTTCCACCTAACGCCGGCTTCCTTTCCTGACTACTAGAATATGTTCCACCTAACGCCGGCATCCCTTCCTGACTACTAGAATATGTTCCACCTAACGCCGGCATGCCTTCCTAACCTCCACAATATGTTCCACCTAACGCCGGCATCCCTTCCTGACTACTAGAATATGTTCCACCTAACGCCGGCATCCCTTCCTGACTACTAGAATATGTTCCACCTAACGCCGGCATCCCTTCCTGACTACTAGAATATGTTCCACCTAATGCCGGCATCCCTTCCTGACTACTAGAATATGTTCCACCTAACGCCGGCATGCCTTCCTAACCTCCACAATATGTTCCACCTAACGCCGGCATCCCTTCCTGACTACTAGAATATGTTCCACCTAACGCCGACATGCCTTCCTGACTACTAGAATATGTTCCACCTAACGCCGGCATGCCTTCCTAACTACTAGAATATGTTCCACCTAACGCCGGCATGCCTTCCTAACCTCCACAATATGTTCCACCTAACGCCGGCATCCCTTCCTGACTACTAGAATATGTTCCACCTAACGCCGGCATCCCTTCCTGACTACTAGAATATGTTCCACCTAACGCCGGCATGCCTTCCTAACCTTCACAATATGTTCCACCTAACGCCGGCATCCCTTCCTGACTACTAGAATATGTTCCACCTAACGCCGGCATCCCTTCCTGACTACTAGAATATGTTCCACCTAACGCCGACATCCCTTCCTGACTACTAGAATATGTTCCCCCTAACGCCGGCATGCCTTCCTGACTACTAGAATATGTTCCACCTAACGCCGGCATGCCTTCCTAACCTCCACAATATGTTCCACCTAACGCCGGCATCCCTTCCTGACTACTAGAATATGTTCCACCTAACGCCGGCATGCCTTCCTAACCTCCATAATATGTTCCACCTAACGCCAGCACGCCTTCCTGACCTCCACAATATGTTCCAGTTAACGCCGGCATCCCTTCCTGACTACTAGAATATGTTCCACCTAACACCGGCATCCCTTCCTGACTACTAGAATATGTTCCACCTAACGCTGGCATCCCTTCCTGACTACTAGAATATGTTCCACCTAACGCCGGCATGCCTTCCTAACCTCCACAATATGTTCCACCTAACGCTGGCATCCCTTCCTGACTACTAGAATATGTTCCACCTAACGCCGGCATGCCTTCCTAACATCCACAATATGTTCCACCTAACGCCGGCATCCCTTCCTGACTACTAGAATATGTTCCACCTAACGCCGGCATCCCTTCCTGACTACTAGAATATGTTCCACCTAACGCCGGCATGCCTTCCTGACTACTAGAATATGTTCCACCTAACGCCGGCATGCCTTCCTAACCTCCACAATATGTTCCACCTAACGCCGGCATCCCTTCCTGACTACTAGAATATGTTCCACCTAACGCCGGCATCCCTTCCTGACTACTAGAATATGTTCCACCTAACGCCGGCATGCCTTCCTACTACTAGAATATGTTCCACCTAACGCCGCATGCCTTCCTAACTCCACAATATGTCCACCTAACGCCGGCATCCCTTCCTGACTACTAGAATATGTTCCACCTAACGCCGGCATCCCTTCCTGACTACTAGAATATGTTCCACCTAACGCCGGCATGCCTTCCTAACTACTAGAATATGTTCCACCTAACGCCGGCATCCCTTCCTGACTACTAGAATATGTTCCACCTAACGCCGGCATGCCTTCCTAACCTCCACAATATGTTCCACCTAACGCCGGCATCCCTTCCTGACTACTAGAATATGTTCCACCTAACGCCGGCATGCCTTCCTAACCTCCATAATATGTTCCACCTAACGCCAGCACGCCTTCCTGACCTCCACAATATGTTCCAGTTAACGCCGCATCCCTTCCTGACTACAGAATATGTTCCACCTAACACCGGCATCCCTTCCTGACTACTAGAATATGTTCCACTAACGCTGGCATCCCTTCCTGACTACTAGAATATGTTCCACCTAACGCCGGATGCCTTCCTAACCTCCACAATATGTTCCACTAACGCCGGCATCCCTTCCTGACTACTAGAATATGTTCCACCTAACGCCGGCATCCCTTCCTGACTACTAGAATATGTTCCACCTAACGCCGCATGCCTTCCTTAACCTCCGAAATATGTTCCACCTAACGCCGGCATCCCTTCCTGACTACTAGAATATGTTCCACCTAACGCCGGCATGCCTTCCTAACTACTAGAATATGTTCCACCTAACGCCGTCATGCCTTCCTGACTACTAGAATATGGTCCACCTAACGCCGGCATGCCTTCCTGACTACTAGAATATGTTCCACCTAACGCCGGCATGCCTTCCTGACTACTAGAATATGTTCCACCTAACGCCGGCATGCCTTCCTAACCTCCACAATATGTTCCACCTAACGCCGGCATCCATTCCTGACTACTAGAATATGTTCCACCTAACGCCGGCATCCATTCCTGACTACTAGAATATGTTCCACCTAACGCCGGCATCCCTTCCTGACTACTAGAATATGTTCCACCTAACGCCGGCATCCCTTCCTGACTACTAGAATATGTTCCACCTAATGCCTGCATGCCTTCCTAACCTCCACAATATGTTCCACCTAACGCCGGCATCCTTCTGACTACTAGAATATGTTCCACCTAACGCCGGCATCCCTTCCTGACTACTAGAATATGTTCCACCTAACGCCGGCATGCCTTCCTAACCTCCACAATATGTTCCACCTAACGCTGGCATCCCTTCCTGACTACTAGAATATGTTCCACCTAACGCCGGCATCCCTTCCTGACTACTAGAATATGTTCCACCTAACGCCGGCATGCCTTCCTAACCTCCACAATATGTTCCACCTAACGCCGGCATCCCTTCCTGACTACTAGAATATGTTCCACCTAACGCCGGCATGCCTTCCTGACTACTAGAATATGTTCCACCTAACGCCGGCATCCCTTCCTGACTACTAGAATATGTTCCACCTAACGCCGGCATCCCTTCCTGACTACTAGAATATGTTCCACCTAACGCCGGCATGCCTTCCTAACCTCCACAATATGTTCCACCTAACGCCGGCACGCCTTCCTGACTACTAGAATATGTTCCACCTAACGCCGGCATGCCTTCCTGACTACTAGAATATGTTCCACCTAACGCCGGCATGCCTTCCTAACCTCCACAATATGTTCCACCTAACGCCGGCATCCCTTCCTGACTACTAGAATATGTTCCACCTAACGCCGGCATGCCTTCCTAACCTCCATAATATGTTCCACCTAACGCCGGCACGCCTTCCTGACCTCCACAATATGTTCCACCTAACGCCGGCATCCCTTCCTGACCTCCAGAATCTATCCAGCCACCCAGCCCCCAGCCTCCCCCCCCCCCCCCCCCCCCCCCTCCTTACGTCTGTCCAACATTCCCAGGCAGGCAATTTTACCTGTTTGCTGTTTAATACCACGTGTGTGTCCTTGCCCTGGCTTGGTTAAGTAGGCGGTAACCGTTAGTCGGGTCACAGCGAGTCTCTACAAGATTTGAAATGTCTGTTTCACACTTTAGACACAATGGGAGGATGGGAGATCTTTGGAAATGTAGGAGGCAAGTACAGGTCAGAAGTCCTTACGGTATCCACCCCGGTCTTAGATTTCACAAGTAAATTAGAACGAGTGTCATAAAGGTCTTTGATTCGGTGGGCGGTTAAACCAAACCCAAGTGTCAAGTGTTGGCCGAAAGCTTGTCATTTGATGCTTACAAGTGGTAATAAACATCCATCGCAGCCAGTCATGTTAATGGTTAAAAGATAATCTTGTGGTTAACTGGTAGGGGCCGTTACTAAATTACACACACTCACTCACACACATACACACACACGCACACACACACACACACCACACACACACATTCACACACCATAGACACATAGTGTGCAGCGAACTGATGGCTATATAGTTCTGACTGTATGTGTGCAGTTCATCGTCATCATCATCTTCCACTTCTGCCGTCAAGCGCCGTGGGGAGGAATAATTTGCGTTCCAGCGCCCGGTGGGCGGCACTGGATAGTGTCATTCCGTGTGGTTGTTCAATGTTTTTGATGTCGTCAATCCATTCTCTTCTTGGGCGTCCTCTTAGTCTCATCGCAGATAAACTTTGATGTAAAGCCAGTGATGGTAGTTGTTGCTGTTGCATTCTAACGAGATGGCCAAATTGATCTTCTGTCTTTCAATAAATGTGGCACAAGGTGTTGATCCCACAGTCTGTCTGATAACAGCATTTCTTACTCTGTATCGGATTGTTAAGTTGGCAGCTCTCCTCAGGCATCTCATCTCGCAGGTGTTGATTTTGCGAAAGTGTGATTTGGATAAAGTTCAGGTTTGAGATTGGTAGCATAGGGTTGATGTGAATATGCTGTTTAATATCTGTTGTTTTGCTGACAAGGGTATATTTTGATGTTTCAGTAAGGGTGATAGTTGATATGTAAGTGCACTAGCTTTTTGATATCTGATTTCGATTTCTCTGTCCAATCTGCCATCTTCTGTGATCATACTTCCAAGATATTTGAATTCTTTAACTTGTTTCAGAGTTGTGTTATTTATCTGTATACTTAATGGGCCCGGCGATCTGCTAACTTGCATTACTTCGGTTTTGGCTGTGTTTATACTCATATTGTATCTGCTGCAGGTTGAACTCAGATTATTAATGTGATTTTGTAGTCTGCCCTCATCGCTGTAAAACTGGCACTGATCGTCTGCAAATAGAAGTTCATTTATTTCCTGTGGATCTGTTGTTTCATCTGGAGTAAATAGTTCTACATTTTCTTAATCTGTTTTGTCAAGACTGCTTCTTTTGATATTCTGTCCATGTAGATAGTGAATAGCAAGAGGCGAGAGCACACATCCCTGTCTCACTCCTGTATTGACTGTGAACATATCTGATATACCTTCTTGTGTTCTTACTGCACTTTGGCTCGAGTGGTACATGGCTATGGTATTTTCTAGCAATTGCCCTTGTATCCCATAGTCTTTAAGAATGGTCCATAATTTGTATCTGTCTACTCTATCGAAAGCCTTTTCCTGATCTACAAACACACTATTCTGCTGGTCACTATATTCAATAGTTTTTTTTTTCACAAATTTGTCTAAGTGTAAATAATGCATCAGTGCAACTTTTACCTTTCCGAAAACCGAACTGTACTTTGCTTAACTGTTGTTCAACTATTGGTCTAGCTCTTTGTTCCAATAGTGTTGCGTACATTTTCCCTATGTGGCTCAGGAGTGATATACCTCTGTATGTTCCACACTCTTTCATATTACCTTTCTTTTTTCATACTGGTACTATTATTGCCTGTTGCCAATCGTATGGGACTTTTCTTTCTTCCCATGCTATATTAAAAAGTCTTGTTAGCCATGTAACTCCTGTTTTCCCACAGGCCTGAATAGCTTATGTGGTTATTCCATCTGGACCCGGCGAATTGTTTTTAGGACTTTTCTGTATAACTGCTTTAATCTTCTGCAGGTATGAATTTGGTTCTTGTTGTCCATGACTTTTAGGCACAAAAGTGAGGTTTTCTATGTTATGTGTGGGGTTAAGTAGTTCTTGAAAGTATTCTGCCTACCTTGCTAGTCTTTATTGTGGATTAAATATTGGTATACCTCTTTTGCTGCCTATGATGGTGGTTGGGTTGTAGCATGCATTCCTGTTTCTAATTGTATTGACACGTTTATAAAATGCTATGTGTGTAGTTAATGTGACTAAATCGAGGGTGGGTTGGTCCTGTCAAGGGGAGGTCATTGGCCTGAAACGTTTCACCGAAATGGCAGCGCCCGACAACAAAAGAAATCTCACCACAACCGGAAAAACAGATACCAGGGAAAACTTCAGATGAACCTGCGGAAGAACAACGCCATTCTCATTTCTGAAAATGTTGGGCTTGGCTAAGGCGATAGTTTGTTACATTGTTCTTAAAAACGGCATAATAGCTACAACCCATGGCTGAGGCGAATGTGACTGGAGTCCACAGTGGATGCATGGAAACACGTGGTCATTTTCACCATCATGCACCATCTTACGTCATACACGCTCGGTGTGTGACTTATCTGCAATAATTTTCTCCTTTGTCTTTATTCCATTTCTGATATTCGCCCTCAATGCAACACGTTCAGCGGCGATTTGCTCCCAATGTGCATTATCAATGCCTGTATAAATCATGTCCCGCTTACACACATATTTGTATCGTAGTCAGTGCAGGATTTACGTATAAGCTTGCCAAAAAATATTGTCCGAGTGAGCAATTTGTCACTGACATAGAATATCTGGACTTATAAAGGGCCCCATATTTCAAATAGCTTAGGGCCTTATCAAGTCTAAATCCGGCCCTGATCGTAGTAGAGGCCGACCCTGAGATCTCTTACCCATCTGTAATTAACTAAACATAATGTCCTTTGGTATTCCATCATCCATCCTCCTAACATGTCCTATTCATCTAAGTCTACGAAGACTGAGCATGGAACACACCGTCACACAACCTGATCTTTCCAATACTTCAGTATTTGTGATTTGTCTTGCCACTTAATACCAAGTATTCTTCGCAGACACCGCATATGAAAGCGTATTTGTGATTTGTCTTGCCACTTAATACCAAGTATTCTTCGCAGACACCGCATATGAAAGTTGTTTACACGTTTCTCTTGGTGTGAGTAAGTTGTCCAGGTTTCACTGCCATAAAGAAGAGTACTTATGACACAGGCTTGATATACAAGGACTTTTGTTTTGGCAGTAAGCTTCCTGCTCTCCCAGACTCTCCTTCTTAACCTGTTCATTGTTGTTGCTGCCTTACCAATCCGGATGTTGATTTCCTGATCTAGGGATAATTTGCTATTTACCACTGATCCTAGATAAATACAATAGTCTACTATTTCTAGTTCGGCGTCGTCAATAAAGATTGATGGTACCTCATGTGCACCTTGTGACATAATCTGTGTTTTCTTTTTGCTAATTGTGAAACCAAATTCAGCACAAGCATTGGAGAATGCAGATAGTAGACGTTGTAATTCTTCCTCAGAGTAGGTCGTAACTGCAGCATCATCTGCAAAAAGCAACTCTCTGATCAGTACCCTCCTAATTTTGGTCTTGACCTTCATTCTCTGAGCATTTTAGAGGCCGCCATCTGAGCGTGAGTGAATGTATATACCACCATCCTGATCACGAAAGGCATATTTCAGTAGAAGTGAAAAGTACATTCCAAAGAGGGTGGGAGCTAGTACACAACCTTGCTTAACTCCACTCTTGATTTCAAACTCTTCAGAAGTTGCACCATCAAACTTGATTATACCCTTCATGCCTGTGTGGAACGATTCCACAATGGACAGAAGAGTTGGTGGGCAGCCAATCTTCTTTAGTGCCTTGAACAGACCCTCACGACTGACCAAATCAAATGCCTTTGTGAGGTCGATGAAGGCAATAAACAGTGGTTGATTCTGTTCACGACATTTTTCTTGCATTTGTCGCAATGAGAATATCATATCAGTGGTAGACCGGTTCTGTCGGCAGCCACACTGTGATTCGGGGTAGACTTGATCTCCTAGGACTTAAAGTCTGCGCAGAACAATTCTGGCAAATACTTTTCTCTGAAGACAGAGAAGCTAGTAAATAAACTCTGGACATTTCAAATATGGAGTTCGTGCATCAGCTGGCAGTGAATGGCACTTGCAGCAGACAGGAAGCAGAAAGCAATAGTTGTTATAGGACATGGGAGACACATTCAATGATTATGGGTTGGTTGGTCGATTGGTCGGTCGGTTGATTGAAAGATCTGTGGCATTCTTGTGAGTGTTCACTCTCTAGTCCAGCGTGCTGACATCATGTCCTGTCATCTGTTGTGTGTGTGTGTGTGTGTGTGTGTGTGTGTGTGTGAGAGAGAGAGAGAGAGAGAGAGAGAGAGAGAGAGAGAGAGAGACATGGGTGCATGTCTTGTCAAATCCCTGATTCTAAGAGCATCGTCCCAGTTTCTCCGTTACAAGATATGATGGTGATGGTGATGGGTGGCAATAGTAAAGTGTGTAAAATCCCTGATTCTTCTTCTTCTTTTCGTTCATCCGGAGTGTTTTTTCAGATGTGATTGCGGTGTGTCTGTTATGCGCCCTTGGGCCGAAACCCGTAGGCCAACACACCGACTTCAGCGTGCTTTTTTGACCAGGTAGCATTCCTGGGAGACTCTCACTTTTGTGGTGCCATCTACAACAATGCTGGCCAAGTTAGAACGGTCGAAGACAAAGGTCATCCCTCAAAGGAAGGCAGGGACAGTCCATAGCATTTTCCGCCATCCAAGGTTGCTTCCATAGTTGCAGGGCCGACACATAACGCCCTGGATCTGGGCTCACCGAGGGAATCGTCACGTCCTGCTCATGGCTGCTTTAAATCCTCACTTCAATATATTGGTCATTTCGTTTGCCCCGGGCCATTCCCGCACAAACCAGACAGGTTTGCAGACGGTATCCACTCAGCGAGTTTTCGGACATGTGCTTGTCGTTGCGCCCGTCAGAGCTGTTCCAGGCACGACAGACATTCGGAAAACTACCTAGTCAGAGCTGTTCCGAACAAGAGCGGCATTCGGAAACTAGGTAGTCAGAGCTGTTCCTAGCACGAGAGACATTCGGACGAGACATTTCACTCGGACGTAAATGCGTAGTGTCAATTTTTAGTTTGCCACCCGTAGGACGACACTTCCGGCTTCCGGCGGGCATTTTTTAATGAGGTTAGCCTTCCTCGGGTTTCGAGACTCTTGTTTCGGCTTCCACACAGCAAGCTTTCGCTTCGGGCTGCCACGTAATGGATTCGCAAGACAGGCGTTCCATTTCGTGTCAACGAGACAATTTTCCACCTTTGACTACACTCACTCCATGGGTGTGGTTACAGACTATCGGACGTCTCCGAGACGTGCGACCGAGGTGTTTTTCCACCTTTTGTACTCGCTCACGAGGTAGGCTACATGTGCTGCCGGCTCAGCACCTTACCTCCGTGCGTCTGTGGGCGAGTAACGGTCAGGCCCTTTCATCCGGGGATACCTCATATCCCCCAGCTAAGAGCCATCGAACGAATCTGCGCCGAGCATGTAGCGTTCTCAGCACATCATCACAATTTTGATGTAGGTTTGTGTCGGCCAGGCTCTCACTTCCGAGAGTTTATGGCTTAGAGACGTTCAGCCATACACCTCGGATGGGAGCCTTAGAGGTTATGTCCGGACTGAGATTTAGGGATCGTTTGCCTGATTTTGACTGCTATCCTCAGTCTTACCTGCAGAGCAGCAGGTTGTGTCTCTCTTAGTCTGGTCCCTATCCCACGAGCCGTCCGATGTGTAGTTTTCACCCATCGGCAAGCACATGGGGTCGATGGGACACGCAAGCTCCCCCACCACGGCAAGGTGGAGACACATCGGGGGAGCCATCGACATTTGATAGAGCAGACATTTGAAAGATGCGTCGCCGGCACGTAAGGCCATGCGATCAGCACAAAGTTATCCAGAGTCACCAGTGGGAACGCCGCGCCCCGCGAAGGGCAACGACGATTGGTTTTGAACTAATAAAAGCGCTCTTTCCGCGAGGGTCGGAGCTTGGTAAGCATGTATTAGCTCTAGAATTGCCACAGTTATCCAAGTAGGATCGTGTCATCTAAGGAACCTCGACTGATTTAATGAGCCATTCGCGGTTTCACCGTGAGACAGTGTGAACTTAGACATGCATGGCTTAATCTTTGAGACAAGCATATGACTACTGGCAGGATCAACCAGATATCTATCGGACAGACGGACTATTCACGCACACGCAAGCCAAGAGTAGCATCGCTAAAGCGCGCCCTCCCGGTACAAGGTGATACATGCAAAACCACTGGACGCCTACCGACGAGCTTTCAAGCTACGCCGGCAGGACTGACCGAAAAAAAAAAGCTATACCAGCTTACTGACTGCAGGCCCACTACTCATCGAGAGAGAGAGTGGGCGCTTATCGAGACTTTGTCGAACGGTCGTACAAATTTTGCTCTTTCGCCCGCTCAAACCACGACCCTGGCTGCACGATGCGGTTACATTCTTGAAACGCCTGCCTCGCTAACTCACGTTGGCTGGGAAGATCCCATTTTGGTGCACCTCACACAGCCATCCGAGACAACGAACGCTAGACGCGGAACTGATCTAGCGAACCAGACCAGCCCCACAAATCCCTGATTCTAAAAGCATCGTCCCGGTTTCTCCGTTACAAGATATGATGGTGATGATGATGGGTGGCAATAGTAAAGTGTGTAAAATCCCTGATTCTAAGAGCATCGTCCCGGTTTCTCCGTTACAAGATATGATGGTGATGGTGATGGGTGGCAATAGTAAAGTGTGTAAAATCCCTGATTCTAAGAGCATCGTCCCGGTTTCTCCGTTACAAGATATGATGGTGATGGTGATGGGTGGCAATAGTAAAGTGTGTAAAATCCCTGATTCTAAGAGCGTCGTCCCGGTTTCTCAAGCATCTCATCTCGCAGGTGTTGATCCCACAGTCTGTCTGATTTCGTATAATTTCTTACTCGACAATTCAAAAAGTGAAAATAGTTTTGTGATGTTTCTGTTAGTTAGTTAGTTAGTTAGTTAGTTAGTCGACAGATCATCCTCGTTGCACATCGAACCATTCAGTCCATAAGTGCTCGGATCCCCTCCTCAGCAAATCCCGCAGCGTGTAGCGGCTAACGACGGCAGTTCTGTGTTGGTTTATCAATCTTCTTTGGCTTCCTGCGTAGTGTTCTTGTTTGGCCACTCCTCTTTTAATTTGCTACTCCCGCAGTCTGGCCATTGTTGTAGATTCACAGTCATCATTTGGTTCTTGCAAAAGTCTCACTTCTCGTAGAGCATTCAGAATGTCAGCCTGGTCCATGGCGCGTCCGCCCTCCACAGTAGCCTCACCTGCGAGCTTGTCAGCCCGCTCATTTCCTTGTACTCCCGCATGACCTGGCACGAAGATGAAACTAATCTTTGCCAGCCGAGACCGCTTCAGAGGCAGCAACCATTCTCTTCGGATCGACCCCTCCTCTATCCTTTTGATCATGTTCATTGAGTCGCTAAGGAAACAAGCCCTAGTGAATGTCTGTGTCTCGAGCCATGTTATTGCTTTACTTACTGCCATGACTTCCATGGTCAGGCTACTTGTGGTTTCAGTGAAAGCACCAGAGTCCTCCTTCACAATTCTCCCTCCGGCCCGAGCTGTAAAGGCCCATGAGCTTCTCACATGTCGGACGACCGACCCATCTGTGTAGATGACCGCGTCACCGTCTAGCGAATTCTCGAAAATCAACGCTTGTACTTCAGCCTCAACAGCAGCCGGATTTTCTTGTCTGCATTTTCTATCTAGTTGGATGCAAACTGAAAAGGATGTGCAGAAGTCTGTTGGCACTTGCACCCACTCCTCGCCAGGTTCTAAGTCCTCAAGTGAACACACCTGTTGAAGAATGTCTTCGGCTTGACCCATCCACGACCGTCCTCTTTTTAACCTGCTGCCCTTCACCTTCCTAATTTCACTATGCAGTGGATGTTGTGTGTTTGCGTTAATTCTGAGGTAGGCGCGTGCCCTGCACACTTGTATTCTCTCTTCAATGGTTGGAAAATCAAGAAGGTAGCGCATCGCCCTGCATGCTGTATCTCTTGTACATCCAAGAATAATGCGCATAGCTTCATTCTGTATCCTTTCCATCCTTTCTATCTGCTTATGGCTGAGAGTCAGGATTGCCATTGCATACTCCAAAACAGACATGACCAGCCCCTCGTACAGAAGACATAGATGGCGCTGCTCACAGTTTGCTGCCGCCATCACCCGCATCGCTGCCAAACTCCGCTTGGCCTTTGTTATCACCTGGTCTATGTGCACATTATAAGCAAGGCTTCGATCAAACCGTATCCCCAGGTAATTCATTGCCTGCGTTCTTTCCACCGTCTCTGAACACAGCATTACAGTTGGTGTTTGATTGTTGACAATATGATTATTCAACGAGAACCAAGTCACTGTTGCCTTTGTTGGGTTGACCATTGCCCCAGCTTCATCACACCAAGTACTTATGCGATTGAGTTCGGTTTGTAGTTCCACAGCAACCTCATCTCTATCCTTACCCTGACGATACACTAAAACATCATCGGCATACGACAATGTCCTGCCAGGTCCAGTGATCTGCTCACTGGTGATTCTCACTGTGTAGGCGTTGAACAGCACCGGAGATAATGGTGATCCCTGTGGTAGGCCAGGATATATTGTTGTTGGTTCCGAAGTCCAACTGCCACATCTAAAAACTACTTTCCGCTGGTAGAGGGCTGCAGCGATCCAACTAAGGAGGAATGGACTTACGTTTAGTTCAAGAAGCTGAAACATTAAAAAATCCAGTGGTACTCTGTTGTATGCGTCCTCAAGATCAATCGCTGCAGCAACGGTTTCAGTGCCTGAGTGGAAACCTTCATAGACATCATGGGCAAAGACTGTTGCATTGGTCCAGGTTTCTCTTTTTGGACGGTACCCATCCAGGGTAGGTGGGAAAACACCTTGCCTCTCTAGTTGGCTTGATATTTTCCTGGCAATTACCTTCTCCAGCAGCTTGCCTATTGTATTCTGCATGGTTATAATTCGATATCCCTGAATTTTTTTGTGGTCTTTGTCAGGCTTCGGCAAGGGAATCAGATAGCTGTGTAACCATTCCTTCTTGATGCTAGCACTCACTATACTGTTGTTGTACATGTCTGCTAGTTTCTCTAGCTCATTGTCGGTACACCTATTTATGTCGTCGTATCTTATGCCATCAGGACCTGGAGCACTGTTTTTTGATCGTCGAAGCACAGCCTTGATTTCTTTCACTGTCACTGTGTCTTCATCCGAAGTGTTTTGGGCCTTGCATCTGTCTGAGGTGACCTCCTTGGCCAGATTTCGGCCTCCCATGTCTGTCTGGTTGCCCTGCTCAAGGTAGCGTTCAAAGAGGGCTTTGCCCTTGTCCTCGTCAGTCCTCTGCCAGGTGAGGTCAGCACCTTGGAAGTCTGAAATGCTCTTATTCTTGACTACACCCCTCATGCTTTTATGTAGTCGCCAGAACAATTTCAGTGACTTGTCTGTGCTTACTCTTTGACACACCTCTGCCCATTTTTCGCTTTTAACCACCTTGACCAGTTTTTTGAAATAGCTTACTTTTGTGTGCATCTCTCTTTCTAAGTGCAAGCAGGGACTAGGATGACCAGCTCTGTTCTTCTTGGCATTTTGCCATCTCCTTACAGCACTACGCTTATCCACCCAAGCCTTCTCCACCTCGAGACTCCACCACGGTGGCTGCTCCCAGCTTTTTTTCCTGCCCTGAAACGTTCTGCGCTTGTCACGTCTTATTTTACTCACCACATCTTGCCCTGTACTGTCATACTGAAACGTCTTTACCTTTAGCTTGTGCTGCCTGGTTCTGCCTTTCTTCACCAATATGCTGCAAGGGTGGTGGTCGCTGCCATGGTGTCCTAGGACACCCCATCTACACACTGTAGTGAGTGAAGGTGAAACTAGCGCCAGATCAATAGCACTGTCCTCATCGCCCGGACGGCTTGCTGTCCTGGTGACACAGCCACTGTTGATACAAACCAGGTCGATGGTTTCCAGTGCAGTCTCGAGCTCCTCCCCTTGTGTATTGGAGGAAGTGTTTCCCCATGATCTGCCTTTAGCGTCGAAGTCACCACAGAAAATAACATTTCTCTCGTGGCCTAATATGCCACTTAAGCACTGCCACTTCTGGGCGTCCATGCTCGCATTGCGGGCATAAACATTAACCAACACGAATGGTATACTGGAATGAACTCTCAACGCCTGTATTTGTATATCGTCACTGTCCCAACTGGACATGTCTAGCTCTGACGCCACCATGCTGTCGCGAACGAGAATCGCCGTTCCCAGATGTCGTCTGTTGTAGAAACATTTGAAGCCGGCAATTCGGAGTAGCTGATCGCCCAGTCTCGTCTCCTGGAGTGCTACAATGTCGTTCCTGTAAACTAGGGCTTCTAAAATAGAGCCCCGTTGTTTTACACGGGCACAGTTCCAATATAGAATACGGATGATCCTGAGTCCTAGACGGTGACACTTGAGTCTAAAACGCCTCAAACCACCGCGCTTACCTTGCTTCTTTGTCCCTGCGCGGCTACCACGCCGCTTCGTTATGTTGACTGCTGACCGCTCGGAAAAAACACGTTCTTCCGCCATGTTGAAAAAACGTAAACACAGACTGCTGATAACCACACACGCTGCTGAAAATTTACTCAAGGATGGCTTCGCTCGATGCACGAACTCCGTAGCACCCGCGCAGATCTTGAGTAGAAACTCCTGGTTTTACATCCTGGCACACCAATTACACGCAAGAGATGAATAAATCCATCCCCTACGCGAAAAAGTTAACGAACACAAAACAACGCGACCGTCCGTCGCCATCTTGAAACCGGAAGCATAACCAAATTGCTTTTCCACCTTTAGTAACGCTCACGAGGTAGGCTACATGTGCTGCCGGCTCAGCACCTTACCTCCATGCATCAGAGAGTAACGGCCAGGCTCTCTCATCCGGGGATCCCTCTTATCCCTCGGATGAGAGCCTTCGATCAAGTATCTGGACCAGGCATGTAGCATGTTTAGCATCTCACCTCCATTTTGCAGTGAGTGAGTATCGGCCCCGCCCTCAAATGCGGGGAATATTGACTTAAAATCGTCCAGCCATATCCCTCAGCTGAGATCCTTAAAGTATGTGCCTGGACCAAGAATTAGTGGCATTGTGCGCCTGATCCTCAGTCTGCCTGCAGAGCAGCTGGTCTCTCTTGGTCTGGTCCCTACTCCAAGGCCTGCCCCACATGTAGTTGTTCTTCACTCGGCATAGCTTTTGTGGTCATTGGAACACGCAAGCCCCTCTACCACGGCAAAGTGGAGACATGTCAGGGGGATGCATGAGTCCAATTGCTACTTGGGTAATGTTCTGTTCTACCGGTCTCTGTGGCTAAGGGCTTGCGAACGCGGTTTGTAAGCCCGTATACCCGGGTTCGAAACACAGCGGTGCTGGTTTGTTCGAAAATAGTATAGGAGCCGGTCGTTCAGAAAGCAATGACAAACTACTGAACGTAAAATCTGACCAGGAATTACTAAAAGCGTAAATGCTGGGGTTGACCACTACGTCCTGTGATGGACATGCAACTTAACTTTTTTTTTAAAATGTTCTGTTATGTTGTTAAAGGCTATTTTTCTTCTTTCTGTTTCATTCTGAGTGTTCTTTTTCTCAATACCAGGAATGTTTTCTATCATATCAGGCAGTTGCCGCTGTCTCCATGCTGGGAACTTGTGTGCATTGTAATTGGATATGTTGATATGTTAAGTATAGGATCTGCCTTAATCTTTCGTTTTGCAGTTTCTACAAAGGTGCTTCGCTTCAGTCTTCCCTTTCCTAAGTCATTAAACCTGGGGTGGTCTGTCAATCGTCTACATTTTTCTGCTTGTTTTTGGGCTCTACTATCTCTCCTATCCTGCATTGGCTGTTGTCACATGCCTGTGTTCAGTGGCATTAAGGTGAGTGGCCGTATAATATAAACAGTTCACGAGGTGAAAGGGCATTCACCGGAAAGAAAATATAAGGAGATAAACGGGGAAGGGTGTAAGGTAGAGGGGCTGCAAGAAGGGGCAGACAGTTGGAGCAGTGAGGTGGTGTTTGTGTGGATCATTGTGAGGAGGCATAAAATTGTTTAAAAGACAGGGACAAAGATTGACGGGGCAGTTGATGTTTGGACTCCGAGCTGAGAGGAGTTGAGTTGAGACCGGACTAGGAGGAGGTCGTGGTCGGAGAAAGTGGAAAATTGTGACGGAGTTAGGAAGAGACTCCGCACTGTGGGTTCCAGGGATAGTAGTGGAATTCGAGACCCAGAGTAGGTTACTTTGAGTCGGGCCTAGAGAGAGGCTAGTATACCTGTCGTGTGGGACGAGTTTTGTAGGCCTGAGAGGCAGTGTTATTCGAAGTGTTCCATTGGGATGGAGATATATTCTTAGAGAATTATTGTTCCTGGATTTAGATGTTACATGTGTCTGTGTTAATTCAGAATTAAAGGAATATTATGTGCGCAAAGTAACGCTTGTTCACTGACTGGTGTTTGGTTGTGAGGCATCTTGGTTAATCTGTTGTTCAACATTACATTTTACAAGGACATACCCTAGACACAACCATAGCCACTCTATCTGTCACCCTGTCATCATTTACTTTGTGACAGACGATGAAGTGAGGGCTGTCCGATCTTGGACTTCGGTATATGGATTTACATCAGTATGAATCAGTTCGTAAGTGTATCAACATGGTTTTCCAAGTTCAACCCTGTGTAAGTGAGTAGACAACGGTCAGACTGGGTGTGTGTCAGATAAATTAACGCAGACAGTTCAAGGGAGGATACGTGTATCACCACTGTCACGGGACGACGAAGACAGTATTCCAAACCAAAGCTATTTCACAAGAAAGCCACCACAGTTAAAACCATTGCCCACCCGGAGGAGGAAAGGGGACAGTGGGGGGTTACGCACAGTACACTGACAGGAGTGCGCTGCGGAGAGAATCGTCTGGCGGACAGCAGGCGAAAAAGTCGGGTTGACAAAAATTTCGGCGCTGTTTAGGACAGGTTGTCCACGAAAAATAGTCAGGCGCCAAAGGTGAAGGTCAGGTGAACTTGTGGACAGCGAGTGTGTGTGTGTGTGTACGGCGTCTTCAGAGTTCGGTACAGATAATAAGACGGAAAGGGGCGCCAGGGGAGTTACGAGGGTAATTCATGGTTAAAAACTCGCCAGGAGGAGGGGAGTTATAGGAGTAAAGTGTGGGGAACACACAAAGGCGACAATCGGTGCTCCACAGAAAAGTAAAAGTTTCTACACGGATTATTGTAATAAAGAGAAACAGAGATGACCGGCGGGTTCAAGGCCGTGGACAATGGAAAGTTATTGAAAAATTGTCCAGAGTAGAACGAGATAAACACGTTGTTTTTTTTTTACTGAAACTAGGATTTACGTTTAACGTCTTTGTATGTGTGTCATCATCGGGAAACAATCCACAACAGTCATTCAGGTGCCGTCTTCGCAAATATGAGCGCATTTCTCTACCAAAAAATACCTGCAAAACGGATTTAAGGCGCTGGATAATTTTACTGCCATTCGTTGGTTTAACCTTTTCGGCAATAGTGAAGCCATACCATCACTTCAAAGCAACAGCAACGACACAGTTAAACATTCATTGACTGGAAAGATATTTTCGTCTCCCCAAAACGTAACGAAAACCCTATATTTCTGGCCAAACACGAGCGTTCACATACATTATACAATCACAGGCCAACTCTACAGGGAGGGTTACAATAACGTTACGGACTGTGTAGAGACAAGGCGGTGGGATAATTACTATCATCTTCAACTTTTACGACAGTCAAAAATCGTGTCACCACGTCAACAAAAAGTGACAACGCATCAGAACACTAATTCATTGTGGGAAGCTAACGTCGTAATCTTTTCAAAACAGGAACCAACAGACATTTCCAGGCGATTTTCGGAGACTATTGAAAACAAACTAAGGACTTTTTGTAAGATTCTACCATCGCATTGGTGTCGGCAACCCTTGTTTGCTTCTGTTGTTCTCATCATCCTAAGTATTGTGGTTGTGCGTTACTCACGTATTTGTATGTGGTCCAGTGTTCGTAATAAGTAGGATATTTGTGCATTGTTTCTCGAAATGCGCGAGACAAAGCAAAGGTGAAATTGCCTAGGTACATATTGTATGTTGTTGAGAGGCAGCTGACGAGTCAGTTTGTTTTGTGCGGTTGAGCATTGGATCGTCTCGACTTTATACACGGTGTCCAAGTGTCTATCGTCAGATCTATGTACATTAGTCATTTTATATTTGTTCTTTTTACGGTTTTCTCTTTACTGTTACATATGATATTTGATTTCTTTGGATATATGGTATTGTTGTAATTCTTATGTTAATACAGCTTCTATCTAGATGGTATCTGTCAGTTTATATTATAGAGTGACTGGGTGAGTACAGAGTGATATTTTAGCACTACGAATTTACGTACACAGGGAGTGCTGGTGTACTTAGGGAAGTGACACAAAGACTAACAGCAGAGTCTTCACATTTATAGTTGGCTGACAGACAGCAACGTGTCCACAAGTACAAGCTGCCTACTTTAATGGAATATATTGAAGCAGGTGAACGAATAGGCCTGAAAGGTAAAGAGTTACAGGAGTATGCAGAAGCAAAAGAACAAAAACAGATTGAAAGAGAGGAGAGGCATAATGAACGCGAGGCAAAACGCCTACAGGAAGAAAAGGTAGCTGAAGCTAAGCGTCTACAGGAAGAGACACAAGTAAAACTAGCTGAAATGGAAAACAAACGTCTACAGGAAGTAAAGTTAGCTGAAATGGAAATTGAGAAAGAGAAGATCAAGTGTCAGATGCAAACTGAAATCGAGGTTAAAAAATTAGAACTATCTTCGAAGGGTCACAGTGAGGAAAGCAGAAGGCCTTCGCAGTCGTCACAGAGACTAAAACTGCCATATTTTACAGACCGGGACCATCTTGAAAATTATTTGTCTAGGTTTGAATCATCAGTGAAAGCTTTAGGCATTCCAGAGGGGGAATATTCTATGAAACTTGGTGAGTTGCTTAAGTGTAAGGCCCTAGATACAATGTTTAATTTACCGGTAGAAGAAAGAAACAACTACACTATTTTACGTCAACGTTTGCTTACAAAGTTCCAACTAACTGAGCATGGATATAGAACAAAGTTTAGACAGTTAGGGCCAGAGACAAATCAAGATTTCACAGATTTTGTTAACACAGTAAAGAATACATTTAATAAGTGGATGGAGCTGGCAGAGGTAGGAAAAGATTTTAATAAATTAGTGGATTTAATGCTGAGAGACAAGGTGTTATCATCGTGCAATACTAATGTAGTGGCTTTCTTCGAAGAACGTAAGCCAAAGGACATAGACACAATGTCTCAGTTAGGGCAAAATTACATGACTGCACATCCCAATAGGTCGATAGGCAGACAAATTGATGAGGAAATAGTCTGTGCAGCGTATACGAAACAGGACCAGAATCCAGTTATTAGACCAAGATCAAAAAGTGTAGATTTAACACAAAGATATGAGGAACAAGAACCTAAAGACAATGGTTCCCGTGGCAACTATTTTGGCAGAGCAGGACGGTACCCATACAAAAGGGGGAATTTTCAGAGACGGCCAAATAGTTATGCCGGATGTTGGAATTGTGGGAGCTGGAGACACAAAATGGCAGATTGTGATGCACAACCATCAGATGGACCAACGAACAACAGTAAAAGGGAGATCACTTGTTTCAAATGTGGAAGGAAGGGGCATGTCTGTCATCTATGTAGGATGAGAGAAACAGAGCACTCAAATGCAGCACAAGTAATTGAGACGCTGAACAATGAAGATTGTAGTGGGTGCAAACCTCTTTTTGAAAAAGACGGTCAGCCAGTCTTAATATGTGGTCATACAGTGAAAGCAGGATCAGCAGTCCACGAAGGAGGAAGTCTGAAGATGCATCATGGGTTTGTTAATGATAGGCCAGCGTTAACAATTAGGGATTCCGGGTGTACGTCCATCGGGGTGAGAAAGAGTTTAGTGCATCCCTCGGATTATACAGGGAAAAAGATTAGATCCACAACATTTAATGGGACAGTAGAATTCTACCCAATAGCCGTGATAACAGTAAAAACACCATACATAACAGGAAGAGTGACAGCATGTGTTTTAGACTCACCAGTGGCAGATCTCATCATAGGAAATGTTATAGGAGTTAAAGAGTGTACAGAAGAGGAAGTAGTTTATTGGGACCAAAAACATAGTGGAAATAGTAACGAGGTAGTTACCAAAAGAAAACCTAAATTAGAGAGTATAGCTGAAGAAAAAGAGGCACTTGAAGTAAACACTGAGGACAAGGATAGGAAAGCTGAGCAGGTGAGAATGGATCTCAAATATAGCTGTAGGGAATCCCAGAGACAAGATACTACTCTTGACAAATGTTTCCAGGGGTGTAGTAAAGTGAGACATAGAAAATCAAAGAAGGGTAGATGGAGCTTCGATAGGAAGAACAATGGTTTCACTCACCGGTTTTCAGATGTCGGAACTGCATGTGGGCAAGTAGCAGTACGGGTAGCACATAGAGACCGATATACAAGAACAGCTCAGGATAGGGCATGTGCAGGGCACTTAGGAGTAAGGCATAAGCAGCAGAGAGCAGAATGCCAGGGATTTTGGCCAGGATTTAATAAAGAGGTCTGACTAAACAGAGACTCCAGTGTAACAATACAATATGCAGATAGCAATATTAACGCAGTTCAAAAGAGGGTTAACGACATCACTGAATCAGGATTAGCAAACAGATGTGTTAAAGATATAGGAAACATGAGGCATGGGTATATGAAGGGTAGACCCAGCATCGATAGGAATCATAGGTGGAGGTTTGAGGCAAGAAAAGAACCACCTGATACGGGGTCGGTACACAAATAGGTTGTGTCTTCTTGAGGATGTTAGTAAACTTGTAGGTACACAGATATTATGTTCCCTATGATATGATGTATTATTATTATGTGATGTATGAGTTCATGTATTGATACACAACATGGAAAGTCGGCTTGTATTGATGTGTAAAGAATATGGGAGTTTACTATGAGTATTTGATATATTATTAAGTGTGGTAGCTAGAGTAAGTTGGATTTATACTAACGACTACCCAGGCAATGTGTCTGGGTCACATATTTGATAAGTATTAGTCTCCCAACATTTGAAAACGATGTTTTCTTTTGAGGGTGGGGTAGTGTCACATGCCTGTGTTCGGTGGCATTAAGGTGAGTGGCCGTACAATATAAACAGTTCACGAGGTGAAAGGGCATTCACCGGAAAGAAAATATAAGGAGATAAACGGGGAAGGGTGTAAGGTAGAGGGGCTGCAAGAAGGGGCAGACAGTTGGAGCAGTGAGGTGGTGTTTGTGTGGATCATTGTGAGGAGGCATAGAATTGTTTAAAAGACAGGGACAAAGATTGACGGGGCAGTTGATGTTTGGACTCCGAGTTGAGAGGAGTTGAGTTGAGACCGGACTAGGAGGAGGTCGTGGTCGGAGAAAGTGGAAAATTGTGACGGAGTTAGGAAGAGACTCCGCACTGTGGGTTCCAGGGATAGTAGTGGAATTCGAGACCCAGAGTAGGTTACTTTGAGTCGGGCCTAGAGAGAGGCTAGTATACCTGTCGTGTGGGACGAGATTTAGTAGGCCTGAGAGGCAGTGTTATTCGAAGTGTTCCATTGGGATGGAGATATATTCTTAGAGAATTATTGTTCCTGGATTTAGATGTTACATGTGTCTGTGTTAATTCAGAATTAAAGGAATATTATGTGCGCAAAGTAACGCTTGTTCACTGACTGGTGTTTGGTTGTGAGGCATCTTGGTTAATCTGTTGTTCAACATTACATTTTACAAGGACATACCCTAGACACAACCATAGCCACTCTATCTGTCACTCTGTCATCATTTACTTTGTGACAGACGTAAACAAGTAATCTTTTCAAGTTTGTTTATAGGCGTTGTCTTCAGCCTTCCATTTATGATCCGCATTCCTTGATTTTGGACTATACTTATTTTTGAAGGCTTGCAGAGTGGATGTCGTCTGCAGACTAAGATGGAAAAACGTCTCATTAACACGGAATGGAACGCTTGGAGGGCCAAAGCGAAACCTTGCTGAGTGGTTGCGTGGGGGAGCGGCCAGTGGCGAATGGAATGCCCAATACATGGAAGTGAGGCATTAAAGCAGCCACGAGCAGGACGTGGCAATTCCTTGGGTGAGCCCAGTACCAAAGAGAAGATGGGTGCAGGATGTGGCGGATGATCTCCAGATGGGTGTATTGGAAGCGGGATATCTTGCTTATGATCGAGAGGTTTTCCGGAAGGTTGTTATGGGAGCGAGGTTCTGCAAAGGACATTTTACTGAATGAATGAATGAATGAATGAATGATGCCACATGCCAAGAGAGACATGTTTATGTTGTTCGCTGCTTTCTCTTTTACATGATATTCCATTAAACCCCAGCATTTATTGCCTCTGTCTGATAGGTCTAGACAACATTACAGTCAGTAGTTTCCATTTGTTTTTGTTTTAAAAGCCTTTTTCTCCTTCTATGTGCATTTGGTCCGTTGTGGTCTACCAAGGCCCGTCTGCCATTGTTACTGGCAGTTAGTTAGTTAGTTAGTCTTTCCTCTTGAGCCTAAGGCGGCGCATAGGGCAGAAGTCCTGTCTCTCCATGCCTGGCGGTTCGCTGCTATCTGTTGTAGATCTTGGATATTTGCTTGGCCGTTGAATGAGCCTTCTCTAATGATGGTTCTACGCAGGGTCTCTCTTGGTCTTCCCCGTTTTCTTTTCCCTACTGGTGACCATATGAGGGCTTGGTAGGGGAGTCTTGACTTGTCCATTCTGAGTACATGGCCGATGTAGTTCCAACGGCGTCTTATGAAATTGGATACTGTATCTTGCTTAGTCTCTTGTCTTATTTGCGAATTGGTTCTGAAGTCTGTCCAGTGGATGTTTAGAAGTCTTCTAAGACATTTGTTCTCAAAATTGTCTAATTTTTTATCTAAAGCTACCGTTGATTTCCAACTTTCACATCCATACTGGCAGTAACTAGTTTGTAATTTTGTGATAAAAAAAATTGTGACTGTCTACGTCAAATTTCTCTAATCAGTTTACGGTTTTAATTTGTTTCTTGTATGATTTGGTCATTGGTTTTTGTGTCTGTCCATGGTATTCTTCGCATTCTCATCAGAAACCGCATTTCCACGGCCATCAGATGTTTTTCAGCTTGTCTGCTCATTGACCATGCCTCACATCCACACAAAAGCACAGGTGTAGATCCAGGGGAAGAGAGCAAGGAGAGGGCAGAGAAGTAAATACCTGGATGGCATGGCCACGTTGTATGGTCGAGACAAGAACACTGAGCTGATCCATGACTCTAATGATCAAGTGAGATGGCAAAACATGACCGCCCACGCTTACCGGCATAGCACATGATGATAATGAATGTAGTGATTCGAGTTTGCATGGCCCTCTCTGCACCCTGGCTAGATAAGTGCTGATAAATCTGCTACACTTTGATCTTAGCCAAAAGGCCGAGAAGCAATTTGGTCCGTGTGTTCACTGCCAGAAGAGTCTAACAAATGATGATGCAATGATCCTAGGAAACCAAAGCACATCTGCCGAGGGCTGTTTCTTCTAACCGACAAAGGTAGCCGTCAAAGGACGTCAAAAGTAACACATGGGGGAATGTTCCCTGTTGGCGTGACAGGAGCGGTGGGTGTTACATGATCGTAAGGCGAGGATTGGGGGGATAGCAAGCTATAGGTGTTTAAGTCGTGAGTCGGCTTGCCGGTGAAACCTTTCTTCTCATGCGGGTGCGAAATTCTTGATAACTTCAACACAGAAATCAAACAGAAGAATCTGACAGCCTTGTAATTTCTAATTAATCGCGCCATCAACTTCGTTATCTTGGGGTGTGGTAATGATTAATTTGTTGATTGACTGATTGCATTCAAAGCTGAGATAAAGAAATTCAAAGAATGGCACAGAGTGATTTTAAAAAGAGATACAACCTTCTTCTTCTACTTCAGCGTTCCGAGCCATTGAGGTTCTTTGCTGCAGATACAATCCGTCTCCATTCGTCTCTCTGGTTGACCTTCTCTTACCAGTCGTTGATTCCAAGTGCTTGTAGGTCTGTATATATATTATCACTCCACCGTCTTCTTCGTCTACCTCGGGGTCTGCGGTCATTTATTTCCTGAGTGTAAGCGAGTTTTGTTTCCCTATTATCTTCCATTCTTTCTATATGCCCCAGCCATTGTAGTATATTAGCCTTCATGATACCAGTGATTAGCGGGGACTTAAACAGATCATAAATGTCTTTGTTACTTCTTCTTTTCCACTCTCCACTTTGTGTATCCCTAATGGGTCCAAAGATGCGTCTTATAACTTTGTTCTCAAAGGTTTGTAGCAAGGCTTCGTCTCCTTTCGTTGTATTCCAGGTTTCAGAGCCATACAGCACAACTGGTCTGATCAGTGTTTTGTATATTGTGATCTTGGTGTTACGAGATAGCGCCTTTGATTTTAGTAGATGTTGTAGTGAACAGTATATCTTATTTCCAGAATTGATTCTAGTTTGTATTTCTTCCCTTATGATGTTGGAGCAGTTGAAGATTGTACCCAGGTATTTGTATGTTTCCGTTCTTTTAATGGTCATATTATCTATTTGTATGTGGCCAGCGTTTTTAGCCATTCCTTCTCTTGAAATTACCATACATTCTGTCTTATCTTGGTTGATAACCAGCCCCATCTGTTGGGCTTTTTCCTTTAAGTGAGTCAATATTTCCAATGTCTCTTGTTCATTTTCCCCTATAATATCTATATCATCTGCATGAGCAAGCAGCTTGGATGTTCCTCTAATATCACATTCCTCCTTTAACCTCATTACAACTTTCTATAGAGCCAGACTGAAGAGTAGCGGCGATAGTGCATCACCCTGTTTCAAGCCAGATGTTATTTGGAAGGGGTCTGATTTCCTGCCTTTCCATTAGCACCTTGCCGTCTTGACAGACGATAGTTTGTGCTTTAAAAAGGCATAATAACTTTTACCTATGGCGGTAGCGAATGTGACTGATAAGGCCAATTTGCGCTGTAAATGTCCGTTCACAGTGGGTGCATGTGAACACGTGGTCATTTCCACCATCATGCACCATCTTACACGTACGTCTCACACGCTCGGTGTGTGACTTATCTGCAATAATTTTCTCCTTTGTCTTTATTCCATTTCTGATGATTGCCCTCCAGTCAACACGTTCAGCGGCGACTTGCTCCCAATGTGCATTATTAATGCCTGTATCAATCATGTCCCGCTTATACACATCTTTGTATCGTAGTAGAGGCCTGAGATCTCTTACCCATCTGTAATTCACCAAAAAAGATGTCTTTGGTATTCTACCATTATCCATCCTCCTAAGATGTGCTATCCATCTAAGTCTACGAAGACTGAGCATGGAATAAACTGTCACACAACCTGATCTTTCCAATACTTCAGTATTTGTGATTTTGTCTTGCCACTTAATACCAAGAATTCTCCGCAGACATCGCATATGAAAGCTGTTTAAACGCTTCTCTTGGTGTGAGTAAGTTGTCCAGGTTTCACTGCCATAAAGAAGAGTACTAAGGACACAGGCTTGGTAGACGAGGACTTTTGTTTTGGCAGTAAGCTTCCTGTTCTCCCAGACTCTTTTTCTTAACCTGTTCATTGTTGTTGCTGCCTTACCAATCCGGATGTTGATTTCCTGATCTAGGGATAATTTTCTATTTACCACTGATCCTAGATATGTAAAATGTCTACCATCTCTAATTCTATGCGTGGTTAACACCGAGACATTCTTCTGTGGTAGATTGAATTGTATTCTTGATGTTCAACCAAGTTTGGTCAACGCTTTCCTCCAACGGGTTTTGTAGAATTTCAAGTTTACATTTTATTTCATTTGCAAATTTCTATTTGACTGTAATTTCTAGTAGTTTTTCTCTGTTATATGTTGGGTGTAACCTTTGTAGTTTAGCATAGAAAGCTCTCTTAAGTTTTATTTCAAATTTTGCCCCAAAGAGGAAGTGGTCGCTGTGGCACTCAGCTCCTCTACAGCTTCTAACTTGTTGTATGTTTGATGCATTTTTGTTGTTAATTAAAATGTGATCTATTTGATTCTAGGTTCTCTTGTCACATGATTTCCAAGTTTGTTTGTGTATATCCTTTCTTTGCAGTCTGGTACTACTGATCTGCAGTCCTTTGGCTTCTGCCAGGTTGATGACTCTCCATTCATTATCATTTGAAGTTGTATATAGGCTTTCCATACCGGCAACATTTTTATGATTTTGCTCTCTACCTATTTTTGCATTGAAGTCTCCCAGCATAATCAGGATGTCCTGTTTGGGGGTTTCTTCTATGACATCTTCCAGATCATTATAAAGTCTTCTTTAATATCATCTTCTTTCTCTTCAGTAGGTGCATGTACATTAATCATCGTTATATTTTTCCATTTACCTTTTATTCGTAATTTACTAATCCTATCATTAACAGCTTTAAAGTTTAAAACGTTCCCCCATAACTCATTTTTGATGACAAATCCTGTTCCTAATTCATGTTTATTTTGGGTGTTTCCTCCATATATTATAATCATTCCATTTTGCTCTAAAGTACCCTCTCCTGGCCACCTTATTTCTTGAATTGCTGTTATATCCATTTGATATTCAACCAGCTCCCGGGTTAGTTCTTCGGCCGCTCCAGCTCGATATAGTGTCCGTACATTCCATGATCCAAATCTCAAAAGTCCTTTAACGTTCCAAGGTCGGTACCCAAATAAGTCAGTCCGATATCGAGGCTCATGTATCTGTTTCGTAACAAAATGGTTTTTACAAAGGTGGGGATGTTAACCCCACTCTTCAACCCCCAACCTGGAGGACCAGGGTGTTTCTCTTTGTCTGTTCTCTACCCTTTGACCTGTCCGGCTTGGGAGGCCCTGCTGGTAGCTACGCTACCGCCGGCATAGCTCTCAGGGTCATTGAGAAACTCAACCCCCCTCTTCCCCCCCCCCCCCCCACCACCACCACTACCACCACCACCACCACGACAAGGTGGAAACACCATCGGGTTAGAAAAAAAAAGAGAAAAGAGAAAAGGAGAAAGAGAAAAAAAAGCGATACAATGCAATAACTAAAATTTCCCATTCTAATTGCTTCTTCTTGGGTCCAGTAAATATTCTTTATTATTCTGAAATCTTTGCCATCAATATTGATATCCTCGAACATTTTAATGAGTTCATCAGGTTGTACTTTATCACATATCTTAGTATAATCTATACAGCACATATGAATCTGTCTATGAATCTGTCTATGAATCTGTCTATGAATCTGTCTATGAATCTGTCTATGAATCTGTCTATGAATCTGTCTATGAATCTGTCTATGAATCTGTCTATGAATCTGTCTATGAATCTGGGTTTGCGTGTGTCTATTTGCTTTTATTTTGCGCTCACTCGCATTGAACTCAAGCGTAGTCCACACACACACACACACACACACACACACACACACACACACACACACACTACTTCTAGTAGTGATGGAATGCAGTTTGCGTGTGGATTAGCTTTCCCTATTTAACAATGTCCCTCACCAGCAGGCGAACCCACTCCGACTTCAGTGTACTTGTAATTTACGTCCCCAAGTGAAGGATGACAGGTCAACATTTTAGTCCAACTGTCCGGTGTAGAGGTTGAACCCCTTACCCCGACATCAGCACACCAGATGTTTAAGAACACGTTCTTATCCATTCAGCCATGCTGACCTACGGGTTTCGGGTTGATTGCAACGTGCTGCAAAGGACATGCAACAAAGGCCTAACAAGATGTGTAGTTATTGCAGCCCTGGGGGGGGGGGGGGCGTAGTGGCCAGTCGTTTGTCCACTGATGATAGGTCTCAGAACAACATAGAACAATTTAAATGACCGGAATGCGATCAGCGCTGCCAATAGTGTGTGCTCAATGTTTACATCTCAAATTCCTGAAAAGGTCTAACAAATCAATAGAACAATGCGTCAGTCAGTTTATGTTGGAGTATCATTCTTACAGTTCCTACCGTCCATGGGTTCCCCCCCCCCCCCCCACATTTACATCAACAATAGATAGGCGGCTAACATTGCTAGCTCTGTGTTGGCTGACGAGACCCATCATTCTCTCGGTGTTCCTCTCGTGTCTGTTCGTGACCCCCCTCCCGCCCCTATTATACAGCTGTGTGTATTAACAGGCGTCAAAGGCCTCGGCTCTCTACATCAATGTTAACTTATTTTTACGCTACTGTTCTCATTGTTACTTCCCACACTTTGCCAGATTTGCGTTGTTTGTAAGGATTGAACCCCGTGTCTGTGTTTATTATATCTCACTTTTTCGCACGAGGCACACATACCTCTTTTGTTTATTCTCTCTTCAATACATCGACTATTTCAGATTGTGTTCATATTGTTGGTAGTCAATGACACAAGATATTCAAAATTGTCCACAACCTCCAATTTTTCCTTATTAACATATATTTCTTTCTCCACAGTAGTTCTGTCTGTATGCATTATCTTTGTTTGTGTTATGTTGTGATGTAAGTTGTCATTTTCACTATTTAATTGGGTTGAGGTTTCCAATACCTTTCTATGTTGTGGATAGCAATGATGTTTAGTAGAATTTTACTTGCATGATTTATCAGGGCAACAGTTGTATAGTTGGTGCATAATTTCAGGATGTCTTTTTTGGTACTGAAATGAAGATAGTTCTCTTCTAATCTTTTGGCCATATACCGTATTTCCATATCTTTTTACATAATGCGTGATAGAATTCTTTGCTTTCTTCTCCTCCCGCTTTAATTAGTTCAGCTGGTAACGCCCTGCAGTTAATTGCATGTCCTTTACATGGTCGTGGCTGTCAACCCCAGCATTTGTTGGCTGTCTATGATTACGAGGCAAGTTTATGTTCAGCAGATTACCTTTCCTTTATGAACGTTCGACGCTCATAACACTGTATAACATCAACATAGGCAGCCTGCTTAACTGATTACTTTCTACAGAGATGTTTAAAATCTGAGCGAAACAAGCGCTGCCCAGAAGAATAGCCTACAACAGTGGTTCTCAACCTTTTTTGGCCAGTGCCCCCCTTCACCATATTTTCAGAACGTCATTTCCCCCTCCCCCCCCTTCCTATCAAAAATTTGGCCCGTGCCCCCTTCACCATATTTTCAGAACGTCATTTTCCAGAACCCCTTTCATAGTTCCTACCTAAAAATCCCCCCCCCCCCCCCATGCCACCCCTACACAGTATACGTAAAAATGGAAGGTAAATATGTTAAAACAGGTCTAGACATCCACATAAAACGTGATTTGTAGGTCTACTGACTTTATAAAATGAATATTAGAAGGATGAGACATGCGTAGCTGTAAAGTATGCAGAGAAAAATAATATCAAGTAATCGGTTCTTGTATTAACGCGATCTCGAAATGATCTCCATCCCCCCCCCCCCTTGAAACCCTAAAATTCCCCCCTGGGGGGGGGGAATTCCCCACCGGTTGAGAACCACTGGCGTACAACCATCGTCCTAATTTCGATTCTTTGATGGCTACCTGCGGCAGTTCAACGGCTCTTAAGACGCCCGTCTTCTGCTTTTGATATTAGAAAGCAGATCAAAGCTCCCTGTCCATCAGCGTAAGATTGTGTCAGTCTCAACGCTGGCGAGGTTACATCAAGACAGGTGGTGTTGCCGAGATAAAAGTTAACTGTGGTGGCTTGAAGAGGGGTCGGAGCATGTGAGGGGATGTCTCAGATGCTGTAATGTAGATTTTAAAATTCATCATCATGTGCCCTGCCAATTGACGTAGTTGTTATTTTGCATCTCCACAGATTTCGGTTCTTACTATTCTGGATCATTTTTCGTGTTGCTATTCCACCATGCGGCAGTCTCAATGCTCCCAGCAACACTTCAGTTGGCTGCTTCTGCCTTATCTACTTATTAGGTCCTCTTGCCTTTAACAGAAAAATCTTCTACACATAAGAGCAGGAAGAGCGGAGACAGCTGAGTGAATTCATGTGAATGACAGAACACATGTGTGTGACGTGGTGCTTGTAACCAGTATAACAGCGTTAATTAGGCAAGGAACGACAGTTAACATACGGCTGCCAATCCCGGACAATTAGTAAACAGGTGAAATAATCCCTGGAAGCCTTGTGGGTATGGTTTTATAGAAGAATGTTGGACATTAGTTGGACAGCCAAAATGAGCAATCTGGACATCTTGAGGGGAGCTAAGTCGCAAAGACATCTTATCACAAACATCAGAAATAGGCAGTCATTATTTTGTTGGTCGCATTATAAGAAGGCAACAATTGGAACATATTGTGACAACCGGTAAGATTTGTTGGAAAATAGACTAGAGGAAGAAAGTGTGAGAACATTCTGGACAGTCTTGTGTCATTGTGCAGTAGGAAGTCAACACATGCATTGATCCATGGCTCGGAGATTTGTGAATAAAGAATGATCGTCCACACCAGCCGCCAAGGCACTGGATGATGCTGCTAATGATGATGTTGATGAGGAGGAGGGGGAGGAGGAGGAAATGAATCTACGACAGAGACCAGCAAACACGTCAGGGAATTTACTTGATCCTAGACAATGAAGAATATCTTGTGCAATAAGTCACTGTTATCGAATGTAAGAAAGAGAGTGCTGAAATGCTATAGAACCAGTTTTGCTGTATGGCAGAGAATCGTGGAATGTAAATGAACAAATTAGGAAGAACTTTCAACTGGTTCTCCCTACGACGCCAACCATTACAAGTGGGAGACAACAGCTCTCTTCCCTGTCGCTAGACATGGCTGTAGCACTTGCCTATTTGCCAGAAGAGACAAGCATTACGGTCCGATGTGTTTGTCTGTCCGTTATTTGAAGTATTCTGGTTTAATATAAAATTATCAGACCTGTAATGCTATTTCAAAGTTTTGATACAAATTCTGTCCGTATTCCAGTTGTGGGTTAATCTGTACGATACACTTTTTGGAGTGTCTAGTTCAGTGGTTCTCAACCGATGGGGAATCCCCCCCTTTCCCGGGGGGGGGGGGGGGGGGAGGGTTTCCGGGGGGGGGGGGGGTTAAAATTATTTCATGATCGTATTAATACAAGAAACAATTACTTGATATTATTTTTCCCTCTAAATTTTACGGTTCTGTACTTCTCTCCCTAATGAAATTCGTTTTATAACGTAAGTAGACCCGCAAATCACATTTTATGTAGATGTCTAGACTTGTTATAGTATGTGTTATTAAATTTAGCTTCCATTTTTATGAATACTGTGTAATTATGGGGGCGGGGGGATTTATAGGGAGGACATTTGAAGGGGAGAATGACGTTCTGAACATATGGTAAAGGGGGTAGGGCATGGGCCAAAAAAGGTTGAGAACCACTGGTCTAGTTGGTCATGCGTCGAAGTGCACTTGTTCCTGCAGCGAAGCGCTGTCGTCTTTTGGAGGTGGCAGGGTCGAATCCCGGTCGGTAACTATAGCTTTCAAATATTATTGTCTAGTGCGTCATCTAATCTCTACTTCCTTCTTCTCCTTTCATGAGCGCCAGCGGAGCAGTCAGACTTGTGCAGAGTTATAATCACATTAAGCCGGGAGTGCAGAGAGTGGCCAGCAGGGGCCACGGAAGTGGAAACCCAGTAACTAATTCAGGATAATGCTCGCTGGGGTGATGTGATTATCTACACAGATGGGACGGTGTTGAGAGGTAGAAGAAGTGCCTGGGAATTCTTAGCAAAAGCTAATGGTCGTCTTTTAGTGCAGGAGAGCCTGGCATATGATACCACAACATCTAGCTTAAGAATGGAGGTGGAGGCGGTCAGTGCAGCCTTCCGCTGGATGGAGAATACGATACACACACACACACCCACACACACACACACACACACACACACACACACACACACACACACACACACACATCGTGATTGTAACTGACTCAGAAAGCATGCTGAGTAGGGTGAGGACAGGCAAGCTTCGGGCAGAGTGGCTTACTTCGTTTCGGAAGTCACGGATGGCAAGCATCGTCTGGATCTTTTCTCCGGGGCATGTATCACAGAGCTGTAGAGGCGAATTGCAACTGAACTGAACTGAACTACACGAAGCCTGGCAGTTGTTGATACATGTCTTGTTTTATTTGAGATACTTCAAAATGCATAATTTCGACATACAAGTCTGGATGATACAAGACGTCCTGCCGGGCTGAGAAATTGGTCGTAACTAATCTGTCTCCCGCCTCCACGTTAACTCGTGAGCGTCCCTAGCTACTTAACTACCGGGTGCTCACGCGTGCATTCACTAGTCAACCCATTTCCCCTTTGCACGCCACCTAAACCCTACTCTGTTATATTTCCTCTCTACCCTCAACGAGACATTTCCCCGAAAAGTCTTAACTCAAAACCCTACCTAACTCTCCGACCCCCGAGTTATGCTTCAAGACTATCCGCTAATTCTATATTTTTACCCTAATTAAGCTTATATCAAGCTCTATTTCCCATTTACTTCTTCTTCAACCCTCAATCGACCCGCTTATATGTCATATACGAGCTTAACACGGCTCAACTCCCAACTACGAAAATCATATATTCATTACTCCCCAGTCCTTGTCTTATAGCCAACTGCTATGAGCTCAAACAATTCTTACACTTCTTCCATTATTTATTGTGAACTTATACTTCTTCTTCGTTCAGCATCAACATTACACCATAATTATTTCTTCCATATTCCAGCATCTTACTTTATAACACACTTCCCAAGCAAACCGCTTACACGTATGTCCATCAAAAATCACTGGTATATAAACAAAAATTGAAGATTATCATGCGCTATGCAACATATCATCCTCTCTCACCCAAAACACACAGGATAGACAGAAATATGGTTGGTGCGCACCGAGAAGATAGTAAGAAGTAGTCACATTTATCCTCCCTTGCACTCACAAAACTTTATAAAATAAAGTTTTCAACAACAAAAAACGAATCATATAATGATATGTACTTCAGTTTTGTTCATAGTAGATATTCTTGTTAAAAATTACGTCGATCTAAAACTCCATCTTTATACTCTCAAGATTAAAACCTGTATCATTTGTGCTGCCAACAACAGCCATAGTACTTTATTATTGTATTTTCCCAAACCTCCATGGCTCATATTCAATCATGATTATACCTTAAAAATAATATTAACAATGTTCATTTATTATGAACATACTTACTTCCCTTTGTAATTCATTTAATCCCCAGCTATTATAATATGTGCTGATATACACAGCTTCAATCTAAGACACCCCCCCCCCCCCCACATGGCGTTCAGTCTATGTGTTCCTATTAACCATCCCTGGCATTCATGGACGTATCTAATTCCGTTCTGGACCATTATGATATTTGCTGCTACCTACAGCTCCATGTCTGGCCACCCCCAGTGAAATTAAGCTTTCAAACATGGCCCTCACTCCATGTTTAACTAAACTTACTACTACTAACAATGCGAATATGTCTCTCTTTATAGTCCAAAGTCGTTTGCTTATTATTATCTGAACGAAGGATCCTATTACTTATTCAACCTAACCCAACTCTTTATTCAGAGCAAAATAATAACAGTTCTTAAACAAGTTAAACAAGTCTTAACAGTCATCAACTTAATATACTGATTTTAACAAGTCAAAATAACCGAAATTACAAATTTGGAGTCATTGAATCAAGCATTTCAAAACAAACGCTTTCCCCCCAAACTGACATACATGGTTTTATCCCCAACATAAAATACATAATAAAACAAGCATCAATTTAAATCAAGACAAAATTACTTAGTGTCATCTACCATTACCGGTTACTCTTACGAACCGATAATTTACACGTAAAAGAAGGAGAACACAACAAGTATATCCTAAAATTAAATGGCAACTAAACAATATGCATCCCGTTAACCACGGTATCCCCGTAATGCGAAAACCACCCAAAATTGTCTATTTACTATAGAGCTCATTAATTAAAATAATATAACATAATATACATGATGCATCGAAAAATCATATTCAATTAAAACCTATTTACTTATTATGAGTCACTTTTTTGGACTCATAACCAATTGTCTACTCGCTAAAGAAAAACACAACAAATCTTAACCAGGCTATCTACTAACCTGCTCTAATTACCACATTCATCTGTAATTTACAGCTACTGTATTTCAATAAATACAGTGATATACAATGATTTGTCTTCTAACCTCCTTACATAAGTCTCACATTTTAAACTATCATTAAATCAAAAAAAAATTTCTCTCCTGCTATCTGCAGAATATTCTATCAATCTATTTGCCATATCTCCATTTTTTCAACTTTACAACTCAAACCATTGATTATCCCCCTTCATAATATTCCATCTCTTACAAAACTAAATCATAGCGACACCACTGTATTTGAAATATGAACCAAGCAATTATTGTTAACTACAGCTCCAATTGCTCCATTTACTAACTAGTGTGGCTATCTCAGCGTACTACAACTCATCTACCTACTAAGGGAAATTGTAACTCAGCACACTTATTTTCTAATCTAGTTGTTTCCCCTGGATTTGATTTGTACCAACAACTAATTCTACATTCAAGTCTCTCGTCCACCCGACGCAACTAACGTTTCATTCTCCCGCATCACTAATTTCCATCATCTCACCACAACAACTCCAGGTTACACTCAACTCCCTCCTACCTTCACTCACACACACTGGGATGGCAGTCACGCCATTCACATTTATCGGGACTCTTTCAGAAACAGCAACCGCATACGGCTAACGACCATCTCCACCTGGACAATCTAACACAGTATTGTCTATCTCCTTTATAGATACATAGCTCTTCACAACAATTCTCACTCCGACGAAATATACTAATCATATCTTCGCTCATATATTCTCTCATCATGCACTCTCATTTCAACATAGTTCCGCCAAACGACATCAGATCTGCTTCCTAAAACGACAAACGGAACGTTAATTCCCTATCTGTCACCCTGTCATAGAATTTTCATTAACTATGTCCAATACCACACATTCTAAACAGAAAACATCACAAATTTCCAATCATCTTCTCTCTCCCTCCCAACTTTCGCATACTCAGTTACTCTGTCATCCACGTAATCACCGGCATGCTTTATCAGCGTCACCACTCAGCTTCCAAGAAAACAAATTAGACATCAAATCAACATTCTACCAACCACTCAACGCACTCTAAGCTCAGACAGTGACACAATGTCCCTTCACACCGCTTCACGTCTGATATATACGCTACTACCAATCATCGTTCTATCCATGCACTCCACTCAGACGACTTTTCAAAACTTCCCTCTTCATTCTCTAATCAGCGCGACGAACACAGGTTTGTCTACACGTTTACACACGCAAGGACAACGCCTAACCAGACAAATTACTCCGACACTCAACTACTCACTCACTTCTCCTCAACCTCCTCATCCTACGTTATTAACGAGTCGGATTCTCTCAAGGTATTCCGCCACGTCACTCATCAGTCAACTTTCAACTCTAACTATAACAAAGTCTCCTCTGACACTAGTGTCTTCATGAGTAGTAGCAATCAAACTCGTTTTCAATATCTGTAGCTGTAAAGTATTGAGGTCTTAAACTCATATACTCCCTGACCTTTCTCTCGTCATCTTCTGTATAGGTCGGTTTAAAAGCTTTCCTTCGTTTACTCCTATTTGTTGTTCGTGTCGTTACCGCGTCCGTCTGCTCACTATTTTCAGTATAAGTCGTATATCTCTTATATCTTCCCATCTCGTCTTCAGAAGATTCACTAATGATAGTTCCCTCAACAGGCGTATTATACGCAGACACGGCGATAACATCCCTATAGTCGGAACCAGAACGTCTGCATTCTTCTTATTTATACCTCCATCTTTCATGCTCCGGTTTGGAATCCTTTCAATGTCTCTATCTGAGGAACCTGCCACATCAGTCGTACCTACATTGACTACCAGACTAGTCGTATTCCTATCCCCAACGTTTTTTCTAACTTTCCTCTTTGCCTTTGTCTGTCTATCTTTCTTAATTTCAACTGTGTCTCCTTTTTCTAATTTCACATGAGGAGTTTCTACAATTTCTATTAACCCGGGTTGACTTCCCTTCGTTGTCGTGCTGGCTGGTTGTACCTGGGTTTTCTTTTCCACAGTATCAATTTGTGTCTGTGTGTTATCATCTACCACTTCAATCATCTGCGTCTGTGTCTCTCTTTCCTGTCTGCCCCTAAAAACTGAAAACACCTTTTGACTACTTGAGGTTCTATTGGCCTGACCTTCTCTTTTGTTTGACTTTGTAAGTGAATATCTCAACCGTCTGATCTCAAACCACTGATTTCGCAATGTTCTCACCTCTTCATTATTAGATGGCCAGTTCCATCGTTTCTTATAAAAATTCTTCCTCTGATAAGCATTGCCTTCTGGCTTGTTATGTTGCTTCTCCATACATCTCCGTGTCCTTGTCACGTCAGATTTTATATTTATACAGTTTATATCACGGCTGCGGTACTTTCTGTCACTGCTATAAAGCGGCTGTCTATTATTTGGACACGGTCTATAAAAGTGTACTTCCTGCCCACCGTTTAAGCAGGTTGAAGCAAGACGTGGCCTTAGCGTAGTGGTTTTATATTGGCTATTTGGATTGAAACCCCGACCATGTCCACCTCTATTATACGTCCGTGTTTCTACATTACTTATCCTATTCCGTCTCCAGCTATTTCTATTTTGCCTCCCATTAACATGATTCTGTGTGTTTACCTGAGCGTGCTTGTTGCCGCAAAACCTATAACCATGTCCATTCTGTCCACAATTCCAACATACCATATTTGTACTAACTGCTGTCTCTCTTATAGGATTTCTCATTTGTCTTCCTCTATCGTGAGTACTTTCATTATTTCCCTGCAGTGTCTGTATTTCTCCCCGTCTTCTCCATCCATACCTTGCTTGTCCTATTTCCATAGGTTCCTCTATTCTGTCTTCTCTATTGCTTCCTATTTCTCTTCCTACTCTTAATCTGAATCTCCTTCTCAAACTTTCTTCTTGTATGGCTATATCCACAGCCTGTGATAATCTAGCTGGATTTTCCCTTATTAACTTGAATTTCAGTCCATCCGACTTTATTCCATCCACGAAAATTCCAACCAGCATCCTTTCTACCTCTTCCCCTTGTACATTCTGTCCTAGAAAATGCCTCTTCAGCTAGATTAATTAGCCTATCACTATATAACTGAACACTTTCTACCATTGTCTTGTCTAGACTGTCTCAATACTGAAAATGCGATGTTGGGGATCTGTGATCTCTGCGTATTTATGTGCTAATCATCTTTAAAATGTTCCCAAGTCTCATCTACTCCGGCTTCTAATTTTCTCCTAATATGTGATCCGACTACTGGCGTTACACTTGTCTGGTAAGCAAATTTTTTCTTCTCTTCATCTGTGGCTCCTACCAAAAATGCATGTTTCTCTATAGCTACAATCCATTTTTTGAAACATCTGGCCTGCCCACTGAATTTCTCAATATCAATACCTATGCTCTGCTGTTTCAAGGCTGTGTCCAACTTAGATATGGCTCTACCTACTCCACCCAGAATCTGCGTCAAAGAAGCTTCATCTTGTGCCATTTTCTTATATCTGAAAATTATGATAATTTACCCTCTAACCAATAATATTAATTAATAGTATATCTATAACTTCCAATCAATAATAGTAATCAATAATTATATCAAAATCACATTTATAATGTTTAACTCTACTTCTACAGAAATTAAATACTGTCAAATACTTCCCCTTGGAAATTGCTTGCGCTTCTGATCCGTAATTAATTCGGTTTCAAGTCCAGATCGTAGGTGTCTTTATATTTGGTCCCATCAACGATTAGAGATCAGCACGTCTTCGAGAGTAGTTTCACACGGATCAGTACTGAACAGGAGCGCGTTTGGACAATGGGCTTCACAACCCCCGTAAGGATCTCAAGGCTGACCTGACAAAGTGGGCTTCACAACCCCGTAAGGATCTCAAAGCTGACTTGACAAAGCAGGCTTCACAACCCCGTAAGGATCTTAAGGCTGATTTGACAAAGCGGGTTTCACAACACCGTAAGATATTAAGGCTGATTTGACAAAGCGGGCTTCACAACCCCGTAAGATATTAAGGCTGATTTGACAAAGCGGGCTTCACAACCCCGTAAGATATTAAGGCTGATTTGACAAAGCGGGCTTCACAACCCCGTAAGATATTAAGGCTGATTTGACAAAGCGGGCTTCACAACCCCGTAAGATATTAAGGCTGATTTGACAAAGCGGGCTTCACAACCCCGTAAGATATTAAGGCTGATTTGACAAAGCGGCTCTCATGAACAACAGAGCCCGGAGTTGACTTGATAATAGCTCTCAGGTATAACAGAGCCCGGAGATGATTTGATAACGGCTCTCAGGTACAACAGAGCCCGGAGATGATTTGACAGCGGCTCTCACAATCTTCGCAGAGGAGCTCCGTAAACGTTTTCTGCCTGGCGCGAAATTATGTCGAAATGCTTACACGCGCCATAGTTGATGTTTTTTAGCCGTCTGTTCACTCACAGTTTGCAAGGGTGCATCATTGGATATGTGGCTCCAGTTAATTGAAGTGCCGCGACAACCAACTAGGGATCCTGGTCACGTCAACATTTCGCTCTCTATCACAGAGCTGTAGAGGCGAATTGCAACTGAACTGAACTGAACTACACGAAGCCTGGCAGTTGTTGATACATGTCTTGTTTTATTTGAGATACATCAAAATGCATAATTTCGACATACAAATCTGGATGATACAAGACGTCCTGCCGGGCTGAGAAATTGGTCGTAACTAATCTGTCTCCCGCCTCCACGTCAACGCGTGAGCGTCCCTAGCTACTTAACTACCGGGTGCTCACGCGTGCATTCACTAGTCAACCCAATTCCCCTTTGCACGCCACCTAAACCCTACTCTGTTATACATGCCGGTGTGCTGGGGAATGAACAGGCGGACAGGTTGGCTGGCACTGCAAAACTTGGTGGAGTATTGATGCATGACAAGGCAGACATGGTTGCGGCCTTGTGGGAGCACGTGTACATCTCGGAGGAGCAAATGGATCACCATAGTCTGGCAAGAATGAGGCAGCGAGGAGTGACGAGGGGATCTGGCCGACGCTCGACGCACAGAGGAAAGGCGAGACGGACATTTAATCAGATTGCTACTGGTACTATTGGTGTTGGAACTCTTCGCTGGCTGCTGAGGATGGGGACGGAGCGCTTATGGGAATGCCCCGAATGCTGTGATGTCGGTTCCTAAATCAATCAATCAATCAATCACACCATATTGTTTAAGGATTTCCCACAGCTTGTTTCTATCTACTCTATCAAATGCCTTTTCTTGGTCGACAAAGGCTAAGTAGCGTGTTTCATTGAATTCGATTGATTTTTCTATAAGTTGTCTAAGAGCAAAACTGGCAGGCTGTGTAATCATGTTATTAGAGCTGTTAAATATGTTTATGCGGCAGGTGTGTCTCTCTTGGTCTGATTCCTATCCCTTGACCTGCCCGACATGGGAGACCCTACCAGGGTTACCGTCGGCATAGCTTTTGGGGTCATTGGAACACGCAAGCCCCTCTACCACGATAAGGTGAATTCACGTCAAAGGGGAAACATACATGTTCATAATTATGTTCTGTAAAGCTGCATTACTTTGTGTTATTTTATATTATTTACATTTCCACAGCTTTACCACAGTTCCACCAAATTTTAGTCATTTCAGAACCTCGCTCCTGTAGTAAAATACAAACATGAGTTACCAGAGATTAATGATTTCAAGATGATACGTGGTAACGTACCTGAAAGAAGAAGTAATAAGAGATGATGGACATGCTAATAACGAAGACGCCAGCTCTTTAAGAGAACAGTGGTACGAAGTGCTATCAAGACCAAATAACTTATTATAATTAAACATTATTAATCGCTTTTTTTGGACTAATTTCTATTCACTAAAAAGGAACACAAGTCATGACTATGCCATCCATTAATCTGCAACAATTTCACCATTTATCTGCACTAATTTCGCCATTCATCTGTAAACTACAGGTACTGTGTTACATCAATTACAGTTATATAGAATGGGCTTTCTTCTAATCATCTTAATACCAAACTATCAACAATTTATTAAATCAAGATTTTTCTCCTGCTATCTGCAGAATTTCTCGTCAAGCCATCTCTCCATTTCTTCAATAATGCTAGATTTTTCTCTATAAGTGCCATCTCTACATCATGATGAGAACTTATAATGTCTTCACTCATACTATTATTTACATCAGTCTCTGATTTTTCATCAATTTCTTGTTCTTCTGTATTTACGTTGCTGGCCTCTAATTTTTTTCGTTCAATATATAACCTAACCTGTTTATCCTGATTCCTTAATAACCTTTCCAAAACTGGGATATCTTCGTCACTTGATGAACCTTCCCTAATTCTTTTTTGTCTTTTAATTTCTCTCTCTCTCTCTTCGTCTATCTATTCTTCTTTTCACTGCTTGTCTGGTATTCTTATACGGAGCGTTTACTTCCTCCATAGACTCAACGCTATCAGGTCTGTAGCCATCATACATCTCATTTTCCTCTCTCATAAAAGTTTTCGGTGGTGTCTCCGATTATTCGCACGTCTCATCGTGCAATGGTGGTGTTATTGTTTGTTCTGGTACAAGGACCTTTTCAGGTTCCGGAGGTATCACATATTTAACTCGTCTGACGAGTTGTCCTTCTGAATAAAACCCTTCTGAACAGTTATTATCAACTTTCTTGTCTTCTTCATCTCGTCTTAAATGTTCTACATGTGCACGTGCCAAATGTCCTGTAATTTGGTTCTTGATATAATATGATACTGGACCTAACTTTTCTAAAATGTAATATCCTGGAACCCAATAACTATCAAATTTGGAATTTCTTCTATGTTTTTTATAGTAAACTCTATCACCTACTTTAAATTATTGTAGTTGTGTGTTTCTATCTGCGTACTTTTTCTGTCTTTCTCTGGCTTTGATTACATTACTTCTCAACCTTACATGTGCTTTATGCATTTCTTGCAAAATCATTTCTTGAAACTCTTCCCCCATGTATTTTCGTCGAGGTTTAAGCAAATTGTCAATTGGCAGTATAGATTCTCTTCCGTATAACAAATAGAACGGTGAAAAACCTGTACCCTCATTTTGGTGTGTTCGTATCGCTCCCAGTGCAGGTCCTAAGTACAGATCCCAGTCCCTATCATATTCCTCTACGTTTTTTGCTAATATATTGTATAGTGTTCGATGTTGTCTCTCATTTTTCGCATTTGAGGAAGGTCTATAATAAGAAGTTTTTATGTGGACAATATTCAGATCTTGTAGTAATTTCTCAAACTTCTTGTTCACGAATTCTTTTCCATTATCTGTGAGGATTGTCTGTGGGCAACTAAATCGTGGTATGTACTCTTGTAGGAAGATGTTAATAATGGAATCGGCACTCTTATCTGGGATAGGATAAACTTCTGTCCACAAACTATAGCAATCCACTATATGTAATAGATATATATTCCCCGAAAGCGTTCTAGGGTGAGGACCTGAAATATCTAAGCTTATTTTCTGCATGGGAAACTGAGGGATATCAGTTTCTTGTAAGGGACATTTGATTGTTTTCATATTTCCTAATCTACATTTCTCACATGCGTCAACATATTTATAAATACTCTTAAATAAATTCGGCCAGTAATATTTATTCTTGAGAGCTTTGAATAATTTGTCACGACCGAGATGACCATTTTCATACATTCCGAAACATTTAGAAATTGAGATTTTGAAGTCAGCTGCGTGTCCTTGGCAAGATGTTGCAGTCAACCCCAACATTTATTGGCTGTTAAAGTCAGCTGCGTGTCCTGGGCAAGATGTTGCAGTCAATCCCAACATTTATTGGCTGTTAAAGTCAGCTACGTGTCCTTGGCAAGATGTTGCAGTCAACCCCAACATTTATTGGCTGTTAAAGTCAGCTGCATGTCCTTGGCAAGATGTTGCAGTCAACCCCAACATTTATTGGCTGTTGAAGTCAGCTGCGTGTCCTTGGCAAGATGTTGCAGTCAACCCCAACATTTATTGGCTGTTAAAGTCAGCTGCATGTCCTTGGCAAGATGTTGCAGTCAACCCCAACATTTATTGGCTGTTAAAGTCAGCTGCGTGTCCTTGGCAAGATGTTGCAGTCAACCCCAACATTTATTGGCTGTTAAAGTCAGCTGCATATCATTGGCAAGATGTTGCAGTCAACCCCAACATTTGTTGGCTGTTAAAGTCAGCTGCATATCCTTGGCAAGATGTTGCAGTCAACCCCAACATTTGTTGGCTGTTTATGTTAGCTCATGTCCTTGGCAAAACGTTGCAGTCAACCCCAGCATTTATTGGCTGAGTCAGCTGCATGTTCTTGGCAAGATGTTGCAGTCAACCCCAACATTTATTGGCTGTTAATGTTAGCTCATGTCCTTGGCAAGATGTTACAGTCAACCTCAGCATTTATTGGCTGTTTGTTGTTGGTTCAGTAGTTTGCCATTGTTGTCTGAATGGCCAATGCTTCATACCACGCAAAACCAAATCAAATTTCTCACAGCTGATTGAGAATCCTTCACACTATGACAGGACAGCTGAGAATCCTTGACATGCTCTGACAGGACAGCTGAGAATCCTTGACATGCTATGACAGGACAGCTGATTGAACGTCCTTGACATGCTATGACAGGACAGCTGATTGAACGTCCTTGGCATGGTATTACAGGACAGCTGACTGAATATCCTTGACATGGTATTACAGGACAGCTGACTGAACATCCTTGACATGGTATTACAGGACAGCTGACTGAACATCCTTGACATGGTATTACAGGACAGCTGATTGAACGTCCTTGACATGGTATTACAGGACAGCTGAGACTCCTAGACATTGCTATGACAAGACAGTCGAGAATCCTTGACACGCTTTTACCGGTATGACTAAGAGTTGTGCCGCTGGGGAGGCACCTGACAGCACCACTGGTGATTGTATAGTCCAATGCGAGAGTGACAATTTCTGTCAGTTTCCGCATCTGCAAGACGAGGCTGGTTCCGCAGCAAGTGACTGCATTTTTTTTCTTGTGTCTCTTATCCTCAGTTTGTTGGATCAGACTACGCTCAAAGAGCACCTATCCATTTTGTACACCTCTCCTCCAGGAACATCTGTCTGTTGCAACTCTTTCCCACGTGTCATGATCTATGCCAAGGGATTCCATATCTTGTTTATTGTCAGAGTCCTAAGTTACGTAAGAAAAGACAGAGTGACAGCCAGTCAATAGGTATTGACTTTAAGACGGGTCACAAGCGACCACAGATACGGTCGGACAACGATTCTCACAGACCGTCCTGCACTGGGTCCATCATCGTTGGTATATTTACATAGAACCGTTCGTCTCTCGAACAGTCATTGCATGCTCCCGTCTTACAAGCATATCACAGTTATCCAACGGCTTTAATGCAGCCACACACGCCTGTCACATCCGTTCGTCAAGCTCTATCGTTCTACAGTCCAGCTTCCTCTTGTCTCAGGACGTCCGTCTCAGTCGGTAGTCGCACAATTCTCTCTTGCCCTGTCCAGTCTTCCCCCATTCACGTGGGTTTGGTCACGGGCTTCTTGTCTGAGCTCTAAGTGTCCAGGATCAGCAGGCGTATGTTACAACTCCTTCTATGTAACATGCAAGAACTCTTTTTGTTACTTTCAAGATCAAGAACCCATTGCATAAAATGTTCTTCTTTTGATAGAATGCAGTTTTTGCGTGTCCTATTATGTTCTTTATCTCTGTGGTGCATCTTACATCTGATCTTTTCCACGTCTGTATATTGTCTGTATATCTTAATGTCTGCACTTGTACCAAAATAACGTCATTTACTTTAATTGTACATGTAGGCACAATCTGTTCCTTTGAAGTGACCAAAAATATCACACACATTTTTTTTTTTGCATATCCTTGTTTGTTTTTTTTACACAGGAGTCAACATCGGCATTATACAGACAGGGTTGTCGTAGGGCCCAATAGGGAAGCAAAGAATGGTCACAGTCTAACCTATCATACATGTTATAGGAGGTGAATAGACAGGGTTGGCGTGGCCTATCATACATGTTATAGGCGGTGACTAAACAGGGTTGGCCTATCATACATGTTATAGGAGGTGACTAGACAGGGTTGGCGTGGAGTATCATACATGTTATAGGAGGTGACTAGACAGGGTTGGCGTAGCCTATCATACATGTTATAGGCGGTGACTTGACAGGGTTGGCCTATCATACATGTTATAGGATGTGAATAGACAGGGTTGGCGTGGCCTATCATACATGTTATAGGCGGTGACTAGACAGAGTTGGCCTATCATAAATGCTATAGGAAGTGACTAGACAGGGTTGGCGTGGCCTATCATACATGTTATAGGAGGTGACTAGACAGGGTTGGCGTGGCCTATCATACATGTTATAGGAGGTGACTAGACAGGGTTGGCCTATCATACATGTTATAGGAGGAAACTAGACGGGGTTGGCGTGGCCTATCATACATGTTATAGGAGGTGACTAGAGAGTGATGGCGAGGCCTATCATACATGTTATAGGAGGTGACTAGACAGGGTTGGCCTATCATACATGTTATAGGAGGTGACTAGACAGGGTTGGCATGGCCTATCATACATGTTATAGGCGGTGACTAGACAGGGTTGGCCTATCATACATGTTATAGGAGGTGACTATACAGGGTTGGCATGGCCTATCATACATGTTATAGGCGGTGACTAGACAGGGTTGGCCTATCATACATGTTATAGGAGGTGACTAGACAGGGTTGGCATGGCCTATCATACATGTTATAGGCGGTGACTAGACAGGGTTGGCCTATCATACATGTTATAGGAGGTGACTAGACAGGGTTGGCATGGCCTATCATACATGTTATAGGAGGTGACTAGACGGGGTTGGCATGGCCTATCATACATGTTATAGGCGGTGACTAGACAGGGTTGGCCTATCATACATGTTATAGGAGGTGAATAGACAGGGTTGGCGTGGCCTATCATACATGTTATAGACGGTGACTAAACAGGGTTGGCCTATCATACATGTTATAGGAGGTGACTAGACAGGGTTGGCGTGGCCTATCATACATGTTATAGGAGGTGACTAGACAGGGTTGGCGTAGCCTATCATACATGTTGTAGGCGGTGACTAGATAGGGTTGGCCTATCATACATGTTATAGGATGTGAATAGACAGGGTTGGCGTGGCCTATCATACATGTTATAGGTGGTGACTAGACAGGGTTGGCCTATCATAAATGCTATAGGAGGTGACTAGACAGGGTTGGCGTGGCCTATCATACATGTTATAGGAGGTGACTAGACAGGGTTGGCGTGGCCTATCATACATGTTATAGGAGGCGACTAGACAGGGTTGGCCTATCATACATGTTATAGGAGGTGACTAGACGGGGTTGGCGTGGCCTATCATACATGTTATAGGAGGTGACTAGAGAGTGATGGCGAGGCCTATCATACATGTTATAGGAGGTGACTAGACAGGGTTGGCCTATCATACATGTTATAGGAGGTGACTAGACAGGGTTGGCATGGCCTATCATACATGTTATAGGAGGTGACTAGACAGGGTTTGCATGGCCTATCATACATGTTATAGGAGGTGACTAGACAGGGTTGGCATGGCCTATCATACATGTTATAGGAGGTGACTAGACAGGGTTGGCATGGCCTATCATACATGTTATAGGAGGTGACTAGACAGGGTTGGCATGGCCTATCATACATGTTATAGGAGGTGACTAGACAGGGTTGGCATGGCCTATCATACATGTTATAGGAGGTGACTAGACAGGGTTGGCATGGCCTATCATACATGTTATAGGAGGTGACTAGACAGGGTTGGCATGGCCTATCATACATATTATAGGAGGTGACTAGACAGGGTTGGCATGGCCTATCATAATGTTATAGGAGGTGACTAGACAGGGTTGGCATGGCCTATCATACATGTTATAGGAGGTGACTAGACAGGGTTGGCATGGCCTATCATACATGTTATAGGAGGTGACTAGACAGGGTTGGCATGGCCTATCATACATGTTATAGGAGGTGACTAGACAGGGTTCGCATGGCCTATCATACATGTTATAGGAGGTGACTAGACAGGGTTGGCATGGCCTATCATACATGTTATAGGAGGTGACTAGACAGGGTTGGCATGGCCTATCATACATGTTATAGGAGGTGAATAGACAGGGTTGGCATGGCCTATCATACATGTTATAGGAGGTGACTAGACAGGGTTGGCGTGGCCTATCATACATGTTATAGGCGGTGACTAAACAGGGTTGGCCTATCATACATGTTATAGAAGGTGACTAGACAGGGTTGGCGTGGCCTATCATACATGTTATAGGAGGTGACTAGACAGGGTTGGCATGGCCTATCATACATGTTATAGGAGGTGACTAGACAGGGTTGGCATGGCCTATCATACATGTTATAGGAGGTGAATAGACAGGGTTGGCATGGCCTATCATACATGTTATAGGAGGTGACTAGACAGGGTTGGCGTGGCCTATCATACATGTTATAGGCGGTGACTAAACAGGGTTGGCCTATCATACATGTTATAGGAGGTGACTAGACAGGGTTGGCGTGGAGTATCATACATGTTATAGGAGGTGACTAGACAGGGTTGGCGTAGCCTATCATACATGTTATAGGCGGTGACTTGACAGGGTTGGCCTATCATACATGTTATAGGATGTGAATAGACAGGGTTGGCGTGGCCTATCATACATGTTATAGGCGGTGACTAGACAGAGTTGGCCTATCATAAATGCTATAGGAAGTGACTAGACAGGGTTGGCGTGGCCTATCATACATGTTATAGGAGGTGACTAGACAGGGTTGGCGTGGCCTATCATACATGTTATAGGAGGTGACTAGACAGGGTTGGCCTATCATACATGTTATAGGAGGAAACTAGACGGGGTTGGCGTGGCCTATCATACATGTTATAGGAGGTGACTAGAGAGTGATGGCGAGGCCTATCATACATGTTATAGGAGGTGACTAGACAGGGTTGGCCTATCATACATGTTATAGGAGGTGACTAGACAGGGTTGGCATGGCCTATCATACATGTTATAGGCGGTGACTAGACAGGGTTGGCCTATCATACATGTTATAGGAGGTGACTATACAGGGTTGGCATGGCCTATCATACATGTTATAGGCGGTGACTAGACAGGGTTGGCCTATCATACATGTTATAGGAGGTGACTAGACAGGGTTGGCATGGCCTATCATACATGTTATAGGCGGTGACTAGACAGGGTTGGCCTATCATACATGTTATAGGAGGTGACTAGACAGGGTTGGCATGGCCTATCATACATGTTATAGGAGGTGACTAGACGGGGTTGGCATGGCCTATCATACATGTTATAGGCGGTGACTAGACAGGGTTGGCCTATCATACATGTTATAGGAGGTGAATAGACAGGGTTGGCGTGGCCTATCATACATGTTATAGACGGTGACTAAACAGGGTTGGCCTATCATACATGTTATAGGAGGTGACCTAGACAGGGTTGGCGTGGCCTATCATACATGTTATAGGAGGTGACTAGACAGGGTTGGCGTAGCCTATCATACATGTTGTAGGCGGTGACTAGATAGGGTTGGCCTATCATACATGTTATAGGATGTGAATAGACAGGGTTGGCGTGGCCTATCATACATGTTATAGGTGGTGACTAGACAGGGTTGGCCTATCATAAATGCTATAGGAGGTGACTAGACAGGGTTGGCGTGGCCTATCATACATGTTATAGGAGGTGACTAGACAGGGTTGGCGTGGCCTATCATACATGTTATAGGCGGTGACTAGACAGGGTTGGCGTATCATACATGTTATAGGAGGTGACTAGACAGGGTTGGCGTGGCCTATCATACATGTTATAGGAGGCGACTAGACAGGGTTGGCCTATCATACATGTTATAGGAGGTGACTAGACGGGGTTGGCGTGGCCTATCATACATGTTATAGGAGGTGACTAGAGAGTGATGGCGAGGCCTATCATACATGTTATAGGAGGTGACTAGACAGGGTTGGCCTATCATACATGTTATAGGAGGTGACTAGACAGGGTTGGCATGGCCTATCATACATGTTATAGGAGGTGACTAGACAGGGTTTGCATGGCCTATCATACATGTTATAGGAGGTGACTAGACAGGGTTGGCATGGCCTATCATACATGTTATAGGAGGTGACTAGACAGGGTTGGCATGGCCTATCATACATGTTATAGGAGGTGACTAGACAGGGTTGGCATGGCCTATCATACATGTTATAGGAGGTGACTAGACAGGGTTGGCATGGCCTATCATACATGTTATAGGAGGTGACTAGACAGGGTTGGCATGGCCTATCATACATGTTATAGGAGGTGACTAGACAGGGTTGGCATGGCCTATCATACATATTATAGGAGGTGACTAGACAGGGTTGGCATGGCCTATCATAATGTTATAGGAGGTGACTAGACAGGGTTGGCATGGCCTATCATACATGTTATAGGAGGTGACTAGACAGGGTTGGCATGGCCTATCATACATGTTATAGGAGGTGACTAGACAGGGTTGGCATGGCCTATCATACATGTTATAGGAGGTGACTAGACAGGGTTCGCATGGCCTATCATACATGTTATAGGAGGTGACTAGACAGGGTTGGCATGGCCTATCATACATGTTATAGGAGGTGACTAGACAGGGTTGGCATGGCCTATCATACATGTTATAGGAGGTGAATAGACAGGGTTGGCATGGCCTATCATACATGTTATAGGAGGTGACTAGACAGGGTTGGCGTGGCCTATCATACATGTTATAGGCGGTGACTAAACAGGGTTGGCCTATCATACATGTTATAGAAGGTGACTAGACAGGGTTGGCGTGGCCTATCATACATGTTATAGGAGGTGACTAGACAGGGTTGGCATGGCCTATCATACATGTTATAGGAGGTGACTAGACAGGGTTGGCATGGCCTATCATACATGTTATAGGAGGTGAATAGACAGGGTTGGCATGGCCTATCATACATGTTATAGGAGGTGACTAGACAGGGTTGGCGTGGCCTATCATACATGTTATAGGCGGTGACTAAACAGGGTTGGCCTATCATACATGTTATAGGAGGTGACTAGACAGGGTTGGCATGGCCTATCATACATGTTATAGGAGGTGACTAGACAGGGTTGGCGTGGCCTATCATACATGTTATAGGCGGTGACTTGACAGGGTTGGCCTATCATACATGTTATAGGATGTGAATAGACAGGGTTGGCGTGGCCTATCATACATGTTATAGGCGGTGACTAGACAGGGTTGGCCTATCATAAATGCTATAGGAGGTGACTAGACAGGGTTGGCGTGGCCTATCATACATGTTATAGGAGGTGACTAGACAGGGTTGGCGTGGCCTATCATACATGTTATAGGCGGTGACTAGACAGGGTTGGGGTATCATACATGTTATAGGAGGTGACTAGACAGGGTTGGCGTAGCCTTTCATACATGTTATAGGAGGTGACTAGACAGGGTTGGCCTATCATACATGTTATAGGAGGAAACTAGACGGGGTTGGCGTGGCCTATCATACATGTTATAGGAGGTGACTAGAGAGTGATGGCGAGGCCTATCATACATGTTATAGGAGGTGACTAGACAGGGTTGGCCTATCATACATGTTATAGGAGGTGACTAGACAGGGTTGGCATGGCCTATCATACATGTTATAGGCGGTGACTAGACAGGGTTGGCCTATCATACATGTTATAGGAGGTGACTATACAGGGTTGGCATGGCCTATCATACATGTTATAGGCGGTGACTAGACAGGGTTGGCCTATCATACATGTTATAGGAGGTGACTAGACAGGGTTGGCATGGCCTATCATACATGTTATAGGCGGTGACTAGACAGGGTTGGCCTATCATACATGTTATAGGAGGTGACTAGACAGGGTTGGCATGGCCTATCATACATGTTATAGGAGGTGACTAGACGGGGTTGGCATGGCCTATCATACATGTTATAGGCGGTGACTAGACAAGGTTGGCCTATCATACATGTTATAGGAGGTGAATAGACGGGGTTGGCGTGGCCTATCATACATGTTATAGGCGGTGACTAAACAGGGTTGGCCTATCATACATGTTATAGGAGGTGACTAGACAGGGTTGGCGTGGCCTATCATACATGTTATAGGAGGTGACTAGACAGGGTTGGCGTAGCCTATCATACATGTTATAGGCGGTGACTAGACAGGGTTGGCCTATCATACATGTTATAGGATGTGAATAGACAGGGTTAGCGTTGCCTATCATACATGTTATAGGCGGTGACTAGACAGGGTTGGCATATCTTAAATGCTATAGGAGGTGACTAGACAGGGTTGGCGTGGCCTATCATACATGTTATAGGAGGTGACTAGACAGGGTTGGCATGGCCTATCATACATATTATAGGAGGTGACTAGACAGGGTTGGCATGGCCTATCATACATGTTATAGGAGGTGACTAGACAGGGTTGGCATGGCCTATCATACATGTTATAGGAGGTGACTAGACAGGGTTGGCATGGCCTATCATACATGTTATAGGAGGTGACTAGACAGGGTTGGCATGGCCTATCATACATGTTATAGGAGGTGACTAGACAGGGTTGGCATGGCCTATCATACATGTTATAGGAGGTGACTAGACAGGGTTGGCATGGCCTATCATACATGTTATAGGAGGTGAATAGACAGGGTTGGCATGGCCTATCATACATGTTATAGGAGGTGACTAGACAGGGTTGGCGTGGCCTATCATACATGTTATAGGCGGTGACTAGACAGGGTTGGCCTATCATACATGTTATAGGAGGTGACTAGACAGGGTTGGCGTGGCCTATCATACATGTTATAGGAGGTGACTAGACAGGGTTGGCGTAGCCTATCATACATGTTATAGGCGGTGACTTAGACAGGGTTGGGCCTATCATACATGTTATAGGAGGTGACTAGACAGGTTGCGTGGCCTATCATACATGTTATAGGAGGTGACTAGACAGGGTTGTGGCCTATCATAAATGTTATAGGAGGTGACTAGACAGGGTTGGCGTGGCCTATCATACATGTTATAGGCGGTGACTAGACAGGGTTGGGCCTATCATACATGTTATAGGAGGTGACTAGACAGGGTTGGCGTGGCCTATCATACATGTTATAGGAGGTGACTAGACAGGGTTGGCCTATCATACATGTTATAGGAGGTGAACTAGACAGGGTTGGCGTGGCCTATCATACATGTTATAGGAGGTGACTAGACAGGGTTGGCGTAGCCTATCATACATGTTATAGGCGGTGACTTGACAGGGTTGGCCTATCATACATGTTATAGGATGTGAATAGACAGGGTTTGCGTGGCCTATCATACATGTTATAGGCGGTGACTAGACAGGGTTGGCCTATCATAAATGCTATAGGAGGTGACTAGACAGGGTTGGCGTGGCCTATCATACATGTTATAGGCGGTGACTAGACAGGGTTGGCGTATCATACATGTTATAGGAGGTGACTAGACAGGGTTGGCGTGGCCTTTCATACATGTTATAGGAGGTGACTAGACAGGGTTGGCCTATCATACATGTTATAGGAGGAAACTAGACGGGGTTGGCGTGGCCTATCATACATGTTATAGGAGGTGACTAGAGAGTGATGGCGAGGCCTATCATACATGTTATAGGAGGTGACTAGACAGGGTTGGCCTATCATACATGTTATAGGAGGTGACTAGACAGGGTTGGCATGGCCTATCATACATGTTATAGGCGGTGACTAGACAGGGTTGGCCTATCATACATGTTATAGGAGGTGACTATACAGGGTTGGCATGGCCTATCATACATGTTATAGGCGGTGACTAGACAGGGTTGGCCTATCATACATGTTATAGGAGGTGACTAGACAGGGTTGGCATGGCCTATCATACATGTTATAGGCGGTGACTAGACAGGGTTGGCCTATCATACATGTTATAGGAGGTGACTAGACAGGGTTGGCATGGCCTATCATACATGTTATAGGAGGTGACTAGACGGGGTTGGCATGGCCTATCATACATGTTATAGGCGGTGACTAAACAGGGTTGGCCTATCATACATGTTATAGGAGGTGACTAGACAGGGTTGGCGTGGCCTATCATACATGTTATAGGAGGTGACTAGACAGGGTTGGCGTAGCCTATCATACATGTTATAGGCGGTGACTAGACAGGGTTGGCCTATCATACATGTTATAGGATGTGAATAGACAGGGTTGGCGTTGCCTATCATACATGTTATAGGCGGTGACTAGACAGGGTTGGCCTATCATAAATGCTATAGGAGGTGACTAGACAGGGTTGGCGTGGCCTATCATACATGTTATAGGAGGTGACTAGACAGGGTTGGCGTGGCCTATCATACATGTTATAGGAGGTGACTAGACGGGGTTGGCGTGGCCTATCATACATGTTATAGGAGGTGACTAGAGAGTGATGGCGAGGCCTATCATACATGTTATAGGAGGTGACTAGACAGGGTTGGCCTATCATACATGTTATAGGAGGTGACTAGACAGGGTTGGCATGGCCTATCATACATGTTATAGGCGGTGACTAGACAGGGTTGGCCTATCATACATGTTATAGGAGGTGACTATACAGGGTTGGCATGGCCTATCATACATGTTATAGGCGGTGACTAGACAGGGTTGGCCTATCATACATGATATAGGAGGTGACTAGACAGGGTTGGCGTGGCCTATCATACATGTTATAGGAGGTGACTAGACAGGGTTGGCGTGGCCTATCATACATGTTATAGGAGATGACTAGACAGGGTTGGCGTGGCCTATCATACATGTTATAGGAGGTGACTAGACAGGTTTGGCGTATCCTATCATACATGTTATAGGAGGTGACTAGACAGGGTTGTGGCCTGTCATACATGTTATAGGAGGTGAACAGATAGGGTTGGCGTGTCTTATCATACATGTTATAGGAGGTGACTAGACAGGGTTGTGGCCTATCATACATGTTATAGGAGGTGGTTAGACAGGGTTGCCATGGCCTATCATATATGTTATAGGAGGTGACTAGACAGGGTTGTGGCCTATCATATATGTTATAGAAGGTGAACAGACAGGGTTGGCGTGGCCTATCATACATGTTATAGGAGGTGACTAGACAGGGTTCGCGTGGCCTATCATACATGTTATAGGAGGAGACTAGACAGAGTTGGCCTATTATACATGTTATAGGAGGTGACTAGACAGGGTTGACATGGCCTATCATACATGTTATAGGCGGTGACAAGACAGGGTTGGCCTATCATACATGTTATAGGCGGTGACTAGACAGGGTTGGCGTGGCCTATCATACATGTTATAGGAGGTGACCAGACAGGGTTGGCCTATCATACATGTTATAGGAGGTGACTAGAGAGTGATGGCGTGGCGTATCATACATGTTATAGGAGGTGGCTAGACAGGGTTGGCGTGGCCTATCATACATGTTATAGGAGGTGACTAGACAGTGTTGGCGTGGCCTATCATACATGTTATAGGAGGTGAATAGACATGGTTGGTGTGGCCTATCATACATGTTATAGGAGGTGACTAGACAGTGTTGGCGTGGACTATCATACATGTTATAGGAGGTGGCTAGAAAGGGTTGGCGTGGCCTATCATACATGTTATAGGAGATGACTAGACAGGGTTGGCGTGGCCTATCATACATGTTATAGGAGGTGACTAGACAGGTTTGGCGTATCCTATCATACATGTTATAGGAGGTGACTAGACAGGGTTGTGGCCTGTCATACATGTTATAGGAGGTGAACAGATAGGGTTGGCGTGTCTTATCATACATGTTATAGGAGGTGACTAGACAGGGTTGTGGCCTATCATACATGTTATAGGAGGTGGTTAGACAGGGTTGCCATGGCCTATCATATATGTTATAGGAGGTGACTAGACAGGGTTGTGGCCTATCATATATGTTATAGAAGGTGAACAGACAGGGTTGGCGTGGCCTATCATACATGTTATTGGAGGTGACTAGACAGGGTTCGCGTGGCCTATCATACATGTTATAGGAGGAGACTAGACAGGGTTGGCCTATTATACATGTTATAGGAGGTGACTAGACAGGGTTGACATGGCCTATCATACATGTTATAGGCGGTGACAAGACAGGGTTGGCCTATCATACATGTTATAGGCGGTGACTAGACAGGGTTGGCGTGGCCTATCATACATGTTATAGGAGGTGACCAGACAGGGTTGACGTGGCCTATCATACATGTTATAGGAGGTGACTAGACGGGGTTGGCGTGGCCTATCATACATGTTATAGGCGGTGACTTGACAGGGTTGGCCTATCATACATGTTATAGGATGTGAATAGACAGGGTTTGCGTGGCCTATCATACATGTTATAGGCGGTGACTAGACAGGGTTGGCCTATCATAAATGCTATAGGAGGTGACTAGACAGGGTTGGCGTGGCCTATCATACATGTTATAGGCGGTGACTAGACAGGGTTGGCGTATCATACATGTTATAGGAGGTGACTAGACAGGGTTGGCGTGGCCTTTCATACATGTTATAGGAGGTGACTAGACAGGGTTGGCCTATCATACATGTTATAGGAGGAAACTAGACGGGGTTGGCGTGGCCTATCATACATGTTATAGGAGGTGACTAGAGAGTGATGGCGAGGCCTATCATACATGTTATAGGAGGTGACTAGACAGGGTTGGCCTATCATACATGTTATAGGAGGTGACTAGACAGGGTTGGCATGGCCTATCATACATGTTATAGGCGGTGACTAGACAGGGTTGGCCTATCATACATGTTATAGGAGGTGACTATACAGGGTTGGCATGGCCTATCATACATGTTATAGGCGGTGACTAGACAGGGTTGGCCTATCATACATGTTATAGGAGGTGACTAGACAGGGTTGGCATGGCCTATCATACATGTTATAGGCGGTGACTAGACAGGGTTGGCCTATCATACATGTTATAGGAGGTGACTAGACAGGGTTGGCATGGCCTATCATACATGTTATAGGAGGTGACTAGACGGGGTTGGCATGGCCTATCATACATGTTATAGGCGGTGACTAAACAGGGTTGGCCTATCATACATGTTATAGGAGGTGACTAGACAGGGTTGGCGTGGCCTATCATACATGTTATAGGAGGTGACTAGACAGGGTTGGCGTAGCCTATCATACATGTTATAGGCGGTGACTAGACAGGGTTGGCCTATCATACATGTTATAGGATGTGAATAGACAGGGTTGGCGTTGCCTATCATACATGTTATAGGCGGTGACTAGACAGGGTTGGGCCTATCATACATGCTATAGGAGGTGACTAGACAGGGTTGGCGTGGCCTATCATACATGTTATAGGAGGTGACTAGACAGGGTTGGCGTGGCCTATCATACATGTTATAGGAGGTGACTAGACAGGGGTTGGCGTGGCCTATCATACATGTTATAGGAGGTGACTAGAGAGTGATGGCGAGGCCTATCATACATGTTATAGGAGGTGACTAGACAGGGTTGGCCTATCATACATGTTATAGGAGGTGACTAGACAGGGTTGGCATGGCCTATCATACATGTTATAGGCGGTGACTAGACAGGGTTGGCCTATCATACATGTTATAGGAGGTGACTATACAGGGTTGGCATGGCCTATCATACATGTTATAGGCGGTGACTAGACAGGGTTGGCCTATCATACATGTTATAGGAGGTGACTAGACAGGGTTGGCGTGGCCTATCATACATGTTATAGGAGGTGACTAGACAGGGTTGGCGTGGCCTATCATACATGTTATAGGAGATGACTAGACAGGGTTGGCGTGGCCTATCATACATGTTATAGGAGGTGACTAGACAGGTTTGGCGTATCCTATCATACATGTTATAGGAGGTGACTAGACAGGGTTGTGGCCTGTCATACATGTTATAGGAGGTGAACAGATAGGGTTGGCGTGTCTTATCATACATGTTATAGGAGGTGACTAGACAGGGTTGTGGCCTATCATACATGTTATAGGAGGTGGTTAGACAGGGTTGCCATGGCCTATCATATATGTTATAGGAGGTGACTAGACAGGGTTGTGGCCTATCATATATGTTATAGAAGGTGAACAGACAGGGTTGGCGTGGCCTATCATACATGTTATAGGAGGTGACTAGACAGGGTTCGCGTGGCCTATCATACATGTTATAGGAGGAGACTAGACAGAGTTGGCCTATTATACATGTTATAGGAGGTGACTAGACAGGGTTGACATGGCCTATCATACATGTTATAGGCGGTGACAAGACAGGGTTGGCCTATCATACATGTTATAGGCGGTGACTAGACAGGGTTGGCGTGGCCTATCATACATGTTATAGGAGGTGACCAGACAGGGTTGGCCTATCATACATGTTATAGGAGGTGACTAGAGAGTGATGGCGTGGCGTATCATACATGTTATAGGAGGTGGCTAGACAGGGTTGGCGTGGCCTATCATACATGTTATAGGAGGTGACTAGACAGTGTTGGCGTGGCCTATCATACATGTTATAGGAGGTGAATAGACATGGTTGGTGTGGCCTATCATACATGTTATAGGAGGTGACTAGACAGTGTTGGCGTGGACTATCATACATGTTATAGGAGGTGGCTAGAAAGGGTTGGCGTGGCCTATCATACATGTTATAGGAGATGACTAGACAGGGTTGGCGTGGCCTATCATACATGTTATAGGAGGTGACTAGACAGGTTTGGCGTATCCTATCATACATGTTATAGGAGGTGACTAGACAGGGTTGTGGCCTGTCATACATGTTATAGGAGGTGAACAGATAGGGTTGGCGTGTCTTATCATACATGTTATAGGAGGTGACTAGACAGGGTTGTGGCCTATCATACATGTTATAGGAGGTGGTTAGACAGGGTTGCCATGGCCTATCATATATGTTATAGGAGGTGACTAGACAGGGTTGTGGCCTATCATATATGTTATAGAAGGTGAACAGACAGGGTTGGCGTGGCCTATCATACATGTTATTGGAGGTGACTAGACAGGGTTCGCGTGGCCTATCATACATGTTATAGGAGGAGACTAGACAGGGTTGGCCTATTATACATGTTATAGGAGGTGACTAGACAGGGTTGACATGGCCTATCATACATGTTATAGGCGGTGACAAGACAGGGTTGGCCTATCATACATGTTATAGGCGGTGACTAGACAGGGTTGGCGTGGCCTATCATACATGTTATAGGAGGTGACCAGACAGGGTTGGCCTATCATACATGTTATAGGAGGTGACTAGAGAGTGATGGCGTGGCGTATCATACATGTTATAGGAGGTGGCTAGACAGGGTTGGCGTGGCCTATCATATATGTTATAGGAGGTGACTAGACAGTGTTGGCGTGGCCTATCATACATGTTATAGGAGGTGAATAGACATGGTTGGTGTGGCCTATCATACATGTTATAGGAGGTGACTAGACAGTGTTGGCGTGGACTATCATACATGTTATAGGAGGTGGCTAGAAAGGGTTGGCGTGGCCTATCATACATGTTATAGGAGGTGACTAGACAGGGTTGGCGTGGCCTATCATACATGTTATAGGAGGTGGCTTGATATGGTTGGCATGGCTTATCATACATGTTATAGGAGGTGGCTAGACAGGGTTGGCGTGGCCTATCATACATGTTATAGGAGGTGAACAGACAGGGTTGACGTGGCCTATCATACATGTTATAGGAGGTGACTAGACGGGGTTGGCGTGGCCTATCATACATGTTATAGGAGGTGAACAGACAGGGTTGACGTGGCCTATCATACATGTTATAGGAGGTGAACAGACAGGGTTGACGTGGCCTATCATACATGTTATAGGCGGTGACTAGACAGGGATGGCGTATCATACCTGTTATAGGAGGTGACTAGACAGGGTTGGCGTGGCCTATCATACATGTTATAGGAGGTGACTAGACAGGGTTGTCCTATCATACATGTTATAGGAGGTGACTAGACGGGGTTTGCGTGGCCTATCATACTGTAACAGTAGGGGAATATTGGTTAGTATCTAGTGGGAAATAGACACAGCACGATTGAGCATCGAGAGTGAAAGGGTGAGAGATGCTCAATCGTGACGTATTGGGTTGGCAAGGGCAGTTAAGATCCGGCTTTTGACTTGAGTGGAAGTTAACATCAGGCCTTGGACCGGAGAAGAAGCTATATTGTCATCATGAGCAAATAAACTTTATATTAACAACTACAACATGTCTTGCGAGTTCCCTGCACTGTTATAGGACTCGAAATGGTGCCGCTTAACCACGATACTGGACTTTGCCGTCGCGGACGCAATCCGAAGTACTAGTAAACCATCAAAGGATCCAGACCAGACTGCCTCAAAAAGGTATTTAGAACAGACGTTTTCTCGAATCAGTTTTAGAAGGAGCTACTGTCTGTTGGAGGTTTTTGTCAAAGTCGGGAGCCGCTTGTTATTGTTCCATGCTCCGGTCAAATAAGTCCTAGAAACAGTTTCGGCACGTGGTGGAACAACCAGTGAAGGGATGCCCAGTAAAATTTAGTTATCTGCAAATACAGAGGCCGAAAGCCCGCCCAGGGGTGGTCCTCTGTAAGGCTGTTACAGAGACTTGAGATAACAAATTTTCAACTCAAGAGGCTTGCCATAGCCGTTGTCTGAACTTTAGCGTTATCAAGAGGCTTGCCATAGCCGTTGTCTGAACTTTAGCGTTATCAAAGGGCTTGCCATAGCCGTTGTCTGAACTTTAGCGTTATCAAAGGGCTTGCCATAGCCGTTGTCTGAACTTTAGCGTTATCAAAGGGCTTGTCATGGCCGTTGTCTGAACTTTAGCGTTATCAAGGGGCTTGTCATAGCCGTTGTCTGAACTTTAGCGTTTCAAAAAGGGCTTACCATAGCCTGAGTTTTGCTATTTTCAAGCCGCCACCTACGTTGTCGGTTGTTTTAACGGGCTACCAAGGCCGCTGCTAAGGAGACAACCCAGAAATACAGTCGTCTGATTGTTGAATCGGCTGAAAAAGAAAATTTCAATGGGCCAAGTAGATAAGAGTTGCCAAGTTTTTCCTTGACGAGTCCGATTATCTAGAGGCTCCACTGCAATCGAGTCGCTATCTCAAGACGTCGATGATGTACCCCACCCGGGGTGAAAACAAAGGCTAGAAATCTCAGATGGGACCCAACCAGGGGTTGAAGATTATCCCGGCATCCCAAGAGAAGTGACGAAATTACCTGAAGGAAGAGACAGACTACCTGAACTCTGCTACCTGAACTCCGCGACTGATTTTCAGCTGACGCAGGCTCCTGGTGTTCGAACGAAATCTGACGGCGAGTCGAAGAAAGTACGTGCTTCGGTCAGGAAACAAAATCAGGGTAAAATTGTGTGGTTCCCAAACATAGAAACTAACTGTAGTTTTACGAAACAAGTGAGTGTATTCCTTAAATTAAGAAATTGAAATTGTGTGGTTCTTTGCTTGCTTTGTTTAAGTATATTTCAGCATGGCGGAACAAGACACCTTAGCACAAGTTTTGACGTTAAGTTAGGAAATTACAAAAGTGAAATTGGTTACTTGTATAAATATTTCAGCTTAGAAGACTCAGCACAGCACATATTTCAGCTGAACTCAGGACAAGTTTTTTTTCCTCCAGGTACCAAAGAAATATACAGAAGAAGAAGTGAAAATATTGTTTCAGCTGGATAGATATTTCAAAGGAAGTGAATATGAATTTCTTGTGTGGGGAATTACAGCGTGTTAGTATATGGTTGGGGGAATTAAAGGTGTCAATTACGGAGGTAGAGAATTTTCTGAAAGCGTTGAAGAACAAAACGACTAGACAAGACCCTTATAGAATTATGGTAGACTGTAATAGAGTAGAAAAGAATAACAGGAGACAGCCATTGCTTAATAAAGACAGAAGAAAATATGGTTATGACGAACCAAGGCCTGATGTATATAGAGCAAAAGACGGTGAGAAGAACAGACGAAATAGTGAAAGGTCGGACTGGTATAGCAGTTATAAATACAAAAATGGGCGTGAGAGAAACTTTTCTAGGAAATCATGGGACTGGCCCTCTCACAGTGCAACCGCTAGAAAAAGACGTGACGACTGGTTGGAGCAAAGGCAAAGACAATATCCAAACTCAGGTGTAAGAGACAGAGTTGAACCTGTAAATAAAATACAAACTAATCCTATAATGGTTGCGAATATGACTAGTAGACAGGAAAAGAAGACGACGGGATTAGTAAAGAAAAGAAACCGAGAGACACAGACGCAGGCAGGTAATACGGTAGAAAATAGTACACAGACTCAGCTAGATACAGTAGAGAAAAAGGTCCAGGTACAACCAGCCGGCAAGATTACAAAGGGAAGTCAAACTGACTTAATAGAAAATCAGGCAAAATCAACTCATTTGACTAAGGGAGACAAGGTTGAAGTTAAGAAAGATAGACAGATGAAAACCAAGGACGAAAGAAAGAGGAAGAGTATTGAAGAAAGTATGATAGTTAATAGAGGTACTACCGTGTCAAGTTCCTCAGCTATAGACATGAAACTAATTCCCAAATGGTGTAGGAATATTAGTTGTCAGAGTTGAGATTACGGAGAAGATATTCCTACTGCTGAATATTATAGTGATGCTGAAACAGAGATAAATACGGAGGATTCGGAGAATGAGAGAACTACACTACGAGCAGAGCCCTACTCATACGGTATAGTTACTGGTAGACAGACGGACAGAGTTTTAGTTAATGACCCTTTAGAAATAGATACTAGTTTATGTGACAAGAAAGTAGGGAAGGCTAAAGGACGAAGACCGAGAAAGAGAAAGAAACTCAGACGTGCTAAAGACGACTATGGAAATGGAATTGAAGTGGCTGCGGCGAACTACTATAATGAATCTGATGAAGGAACTATTGTCAGTGTGTCATCTGAAGACGAAATGGGGAGGTACAAACGTTACGTAAGGTGTACAGAGAACAGTGAGCAGACCGACGCAAATAAAGGAAATAGAAAGAAAACATGTAAGAAGAAGAATAGTGATAGACAGATAGCGGGAATTTACTCCTCGATAACAGAAGATAACATAAGAAAACTCAGAGAATTAAGACCTGAGTACGTTAACAGGTTGACAACAGATAGTGATGATGACGTAATAAGAGAAAGACGGGTTAATGTATTGAAAGACAGTGAAGTATTTAACTTGGACACACTCTATAACGGTTAAAATTACATGGGGGAAGAAGGAAAATGAAATAGTTTTGGATTATGAGAAGAACTGCGGTTTGAGCATATAGATATGTGAGCTGTCTAAAATAGGCAGATGAATTTTTTGGTGTAGCATCGCATGGTACAGGGTAGGCGATGGTGTTGTTGAGGATAGTGAAGTACGGCAAATGATATTCCACGTGGATTACGTAATACAGGATATCGTGCGTTTGGTTGTGATGTAGGGAGAGTTAATCAGGTTGACTGATGTATAACTGATGTGATTAAAATAGAGTAGATTCAGCACAGAATTAGTAGAGGGTGAGAGATAAACTAAGTACTAGAAATGCTTTGACTCAGAGCTATGACGTGATGTCTGAGATAGTTTCGCTTGTTGGTTTGAAAGAAAGTATAGTATGGTTGACAGGTGAACCGAGAGTGTCTGGTGAGGAGATATAGATTGAGGAGGAAGTGAGTATCCTGTGTGTAAAATAGCCAGTTGAACGTGAGAATATTAAGAGTAAAAGATAGTAGAAGTGGATGCTTGAAAAATACGAGTTACGTCGAGCTTGCGGAGAATGAAGAGTTGTTTTGAAGAGATAGTAGTTAGTGCTGTGAAAGCGATATAGGTTGCGAGAGGTAATGTATAGGGTCTGACCTTCGTATAGGAGTGACTGATTGAGTAAAGTAGAGATATAAGAAAGCAGTGAATTGAAAAAGTCCTCTGGAATAATGCGTCTTGTTGTGCGTTGTTCGTACGTGAGTATAACTGTAGTCAGACAGGTGTTCGTCGGGATGAAGGAAGTAGGAGAGAGCTGTGATGACGTCGCCTAAATGAAGTACATAAATAAAATGTAAGAGTGGCGTTGATATGTCTTGTGTCAATGTGTGTAGAGGAGATAAATACGTGTAGATATGTGGTGAATGATTGCTGGAATGTTGAGGTGGCGTCTGAAGTGCTTTTTATAGTAATAGAAGGGACACGTTAGATTGTCGCGATGCAAGAGTAATCGTGAGATGAGAGCGAGGTTGTGTATCATTGTCCGTGTGAATATGAGAAGAGTGGTTGATAAGTGACGTTGATAGATCGTGGAACATAGAGTATGAGAAAATCGAGTGATAGAAAGAAAATGATTGGGAAATTGTGATGTCTTTTCGTAGAATATCTGACGTTGGAAGGAAATTATGGAAGTTGTATGACGAAAACGGAGTTAACATTCTGAATGATGTTTCATAAAACATGTTTAGTATTCTTAACAGGAACGAGAAATGAGAGGTCTGCTGTCAGTCATAAGTGGCGTGGGTTGCAGTTTCTGAAAGAGTTCCGATAAATAAGAGTGAAAGATAAGAAGGTAAACAAGGTTAGTTAAATGAATGTTGGAGAACGTGTTCCGAGGAGGGTGACCGGTTTGATTGTCGTCACGATGTAAGAGTGCTAGAAGAGACTTGAGGATAGCTTAGAGTAGTGCAGGAGGATGAAATATTAATTGCGTAGGGTAGACGAGAAAATTAGAAGTAGAGTTAGTTGCTTTGGTGAGAGGTCTATAGTAAATAGACAAGTTCTTTTGATTGGAGTAGCATGGTGGAGATACTGTAGTTAACAGTAATGATTAAGAAGTGGTAGTGATGTTTGGTATAAAGCCAAGGGAAACAATTGGTGTGCCGAGCCACAGGTTAATTAATAAGCAGATGATGGCTGGTACATTGAGTCAACATTGGAATAGTCGCCACATTAGGAATAGACAAAAGGAGTCAACCTGTAGTTTACGGTGTTTGTTCAAGATGATATTCCAGATGTTATGATGTATTATAGAAAGTTATGAGGGGAGATAATAAATGGTATGGTAAATGTTGATTACTGATTTGTTTGTGTAGATAGAACAGATGTGGTTCTAATTAGTCTGTAGTTAACAGATATACAGTTGGACAATGAAATGTTTGGTTTTCTTGGTCATGGAAATATTGGAATGACTTGTATAAAGAGACATGCGTTACATTACTTAGTATGAGAGGCCAATGTTGGTGGGCCACTGTACGTAGTAATTTTAAGAGAGTTTTAATTGTTTTGAAAACTGTGTTTTATTGAGTCTAAGTTTTATGAGTCATGAGTCATATATAATATGTTTTTATGCTTGAGTTGGTACTAGAAAATGATGGCTATTATTTGGTTGTTTATTGAGCCTAAGTTTCAATGCCTCATATTTGATAAGTGTTTTTTGCTTGATTTGGTCCTGTAAAATGATTGTTATTATTTTACAATAGGATTATTGTGTTCGTAGACTTTTTGATAAAAACTACTGGTCCGTAAAAGAGACCAGTAGTAGTAGGTAACAATAGATTAGGATGTATGTTGTATTATTTTAATCATCGTCACCATCATCATCACTATCATCATCATACTTTTCGTTGAATTGCGGGGAAACATAAATGATTGTTACAAAAAATTTGGGGGGGTTTGATGTCCTGTTGTGATTTTATTTCGCTGTTTTGTATGTTAAATAGTAGTTAATTAAGTTATGTTTAAATTACAGGGTTTGGTCTAGAAAAAAGACAATACAGGGGGCTTTAATTAGGACCCTTCGTTCAGAAAAGAGTTAATAAAACTACGGAGAGCTAATAGAGAGACACATTCTCTTTGTGAAGAGTAAGTTCATGGGTATTTTGTAGCTGTGATAATCAGCATAATGAGGTTGATATGGTTATGAAGTGCTGGAAGCATAAGACGAGCTTACTACACAAGTAAAATGGTTATGGGAAACTTTAGAGATACATTAATTAAGTAAGCATTAATTAGAAATATATGGGATTAGAAGCCACATGGGAGAAGAAAAGATTAATGAATATATTCAGTGGGGTAAAGCTGAGAAAAGTTTTGAACATAGTTTCCGGGGGGTCAGAAGAGCCATGATATACACGAGATTGCTGGGTTATAGAAGAATAAGAAAATTACCCCAGACGAAGAGTAAACATGAATTGGATCCATGTTTGACTAGTCACTGTGGATAACAGTATAATAGTAAAGGGGTGTAAGTGTGTTAATGAGAAATGAACATAGGGGAGACATAATGACATAGGGTTTTTGAGAGTCCGTAATAGATGGACTGTGATAAAGTCGATTGCAAGTAGTCACAGACAGGAGTTAGGAGTAGTATAAGGTTGCTGTTGATAACGGCATAAGTGGAGGTTTTAGTAGATATGCCCATAAGAAATGGACATTAAGAGAGAATTTTTGACTGAGGTATAGGAGAAGATTAGTTATGTGAGGTGATGTGTATAATGTTGGAAGAGGTCTTAAAGGATAATAGATTTTAATTGTGTCCTCGGGATATTGTTTTGTGGTTGACATTACAATGAAAGGTTGAAGTAAGGTTCAGAGACATAAAAGTAGTAGTGTCTGTAAAATATTGACAATTGGATGTGAATAATGTTTTTGATGCTGTAGATAGCAGCGTAAACGTTTACCATAATGAGTGGTAAAGGTGTGTGATGTAGCTGAGTGTGGTTTTAGACTTTATTACATAAAGTCTCGAATGACATAGGAGGGTAAAGGAGTGTGGTTTGGTAAAGGGGGTGTGTGATTTAGCTGAGTGTGGTCTTTGTGTGGAAGAGTTCTACTGCTTCTTTTAAATACCGGTGGCCACCGATTCTTTGTCTTCCTATCGTGTGAAAGTGATTTCAGGTTAGTTGAAAGTGGGGAATTAGTAGTGTTGGTGATAAAAATAAGGAGTTGGTATCCGCGTTTGAAGTGGAAAGCGGATTGCTTATGAAGTGGAAAAGAAGTATTTAAGAAGATGTCTTATGATGTATTGTATAAAGTTACGCTTTAAATGTTATTAAGGATATGTAAATACGTTATGTTTGTTTGAAGGGCCAGAAATGAAGAAGTGGGTTGACTATATAGCAGGGGAAAGAGTTAAAGAAATAGAATATTTACTTAAGATGGAGTTGGTTTGGGGAAGGTTGGAGGAACTGTGAGAGATAAGGAAAAGGAGGGAATAGAGTAAAGGGTTTAGGAGTAAAGATTTTTTCCTTTTATAGGAAAAATTCTTTAATTAACATGGGGAGGTGTAACAGTAGGGGAATATTGGTTAGTATCTAGTGGGAAATAGATACAGCACGATTGAGCATCGAGAGTGAAAGGGTGAGAGATGCTCAATCGTGACGTATTGGGTTGGCAAGGGCAGTTAAGATCCGGCTTTTGACTTGAGTGGAAGTTAACATCAGGCCTTGGACCGGAGAAGAAGCTATATTGTCATCATGAGCAAATAAACTTTATATTAACAACTACAACATGTCTTGCGAGTTCCCTGCACTGTTATAATACATGTTATAGGAGGTGACTAGAGAAATGATGGCGAGGCCAATCATACATGTTATAGGAGGTGACTACACAGGGTTGGCCTATCATACATGTAATAGGAGGTGACTAGACAGGGGTGGCATGGCCTATCATACATGTTATAGGCGGTGACAAGACAGGGTTGGCCTATCATACATGTTATAGGAGGTGACGAGACAGGGTTGGCATGGCCTATCATACATGTTATAGGCGGTGACTAGACAGGGTTGGCCCATCATACATGTTATAGGAGGTGACTAGACAGGGTTGGCATGGCCTATCATACATGTTATAGGCGGTGACTAGACAGGGTTGGACTATCATACATGTTATAGGAGGTGACTAGACAGGGTTGGCATGGCCTATCATACATGTTATAGGAGGTGACTAGACAGGGTTGGCATGGCCTATCATACATATTATAGGAGGTGACTAGACAGGGTTGGCGTGGCCTATCATACATGTTATAGGAGGTGACTAGACAGGGTTGGCATGGCCTATCATGCATGTTATAGGAGGTGAATAGACAGGGTTGGCATGGCCTATCATACATGTTATAGGAGATGGTTAGACAGGGTTGCCATGGCCTATCATATATGTTATAGGAGGTGACTAGACAGGGTTGGCGTGGCCTATCATACATGTTATAGGAGGTGACTAGACAAGGTTGTGGCCTATCATACATGTTATAGGAGGTGACTAGACAGTGTTGGCGTGGCCTATCATTCATGTTATAGGAGGTGACTAGACAAGGTTGTGGCCTATCATACATGTTATAGGTGGTGGCTAGACAGGGTTGGAGTGGCCTATCATACATGTTATAGGATGTGAACAGATAGGGTTGGCTTGTCCTATCATACATGTTATAGGAGGTGACTAGACAGGGTTGGCGTGGCCTATCATACATGTTATAGGAGGTGACTAGACAGGGTTGGCGTGGCCTATCATACATGTTATAGGAGATGACTAGACAGGGTTGGCGTGGCCTATCATACATGTTATAGGAGGTGACTAGTCAGGTTTGGCGTATCCTATCATACATGTTATAGGAGGTGACTAGACAGGGTTGTGGCCTGTCATACATGTTATAGGAGGTGAACAGATAGGGTTGGCGTGTCTTATCATACATGTTATAGGAGGTGACTAGACAGGGTTGTGGCCTATCATACATGTTATAGGAGGTGACTAGACAGGGTTGGCGTGGCCTATCATACATGTTATAGGAGGTGACTAGACAAGGTTGTGGCCTATCATACATGTTATAGGAGGTGACTAGACAGTGTTGGCGTGGCCTATCATACATGTTATAGGAGGTGACTAGACAAGGTTGTGGCCTATCATACATGTTATAAGTGGTGGCTGACAGGGTTGGAGTGGCCTATCATACATGTTATAGGAGGTGAACAGATAGGGTTGGCGTGTCTTATCATACATGTTATAGGAGGTGACTAGACAGGGTTGGCGTGGCCTATCATACATGTTATAGGAGGTGACTAGACAGGGTTGGCGTGGCCTATCATACATGTTATAGGAGATGACTAGACAGGGTTGGCGTGGCCTTTCATACATGTTATAGGAGGTGACTAGATAGGTTTGGCGTATCCTATCATACATGTTAATGGAGGTGACTAGACAGGGTTGTGGCCTGTCATACATGTTATAGGAGGTGAACAGATAGGGTTGACGTGTCTTATCATACATGTTATAGGAGGTGACTAGACAGGGTTGTGGCCTATCATATATGTTATAGAAGGTGAACAGACAGGGTTGGCGTGGCCTATCATACATGTTATAGGAGGTGACTAGACAGGGTTGGCGTGGCCTATCATACATGTTATTGGAGGTGACTAGACAGGGTTGGCGTGGCCTATCATACATGTTATAGGAGGTGAATAGACAGGGTTGGCATGGCCTATCATACATGTTATAGGAGGTGACTAGACACTGTTGGCCAATCATAAATGTCATAGGAGTTGACTAGACTTGATCTTGAGGACGCATACAACAGAGTACCACTGGATTTTTTAATGTTTCAGCTTCTTGAACTAAACGTAAGTCCATTCCTCCTTAGTTGGATCGCTGCAGCCCTCTACCAACGGAAAGTAGTTTTTAGATGTGGCAGTTGGACTTCGGAACCAACAACAATATATCCTGGCCTACCACAGGGATCGCCATTATCTCCGGTACTGTTCAACGCCTACACAGTGAGAATCACCAGTGAGCAGATCACTGGACCTGGCAGGACATTGTCGTATGCCGATGATGTTTTAGTGTATCGTCATGGTAAGGATAGAGAGGAGGTTGCTGTGGAACTACAAACCGAACTCAATCGCATAAGTACTTGGTGTGATGAAGCTGGGGCAATGGTCAACCCAACAAAGGCAACAGTGACTTGGTTCTCGTTGAATAATCATATTGTCAACAATCCAACACCAACTGTAATGCTGTGTTCAGAGACGGTGGAAAGAATGCAGGCAATGAATTACCTGGGAATACGGTTTGATCGAAGCCTTGCTTATAATGTGCACATAGACCAGGTGATAACAAAGGCCAAGCGGGGTTTGGCAGCGATGAGGGTGATGGCGGCAGCAAACTGTGAGCAGCGCCATCTATGTCTTCTGTACGAGGGGCTGGTCATGTCTGTTTTGGAGTATGCAATGGCAATCCTGACTCTCAGCCATAAGCAGATAGAAAGGATGGAAAGGATACAGAATGAAGCAATGCGCATTATTCTTGGATGTACAAGAGATACAGCATGCAGGGCGATGCGCTACCTTCTTGATTTTCCAACCATTGAAGAGAGAATACAAGTTTGCAGGGCACGCGCCTACCTCAAAATTAACGCAAACACACAACATCCACTGCATAGTGAAATTAGGAAGGTGAAGGGCAGCAGGTTAAAAAGAGGACGGTCGTGGATGGGTCAAGCCGAAGACATTCTTCAACAGGTGTGTTCACTTGAGGACTTAGAACCTGGCGAGGAGTGGGTGCAAGTGCCAACAGACTTCTGCACATCCTTTTCAGTTTGCATCCAACTAGATAGAAAATGCAGACAAGAAAATCCGGCTGCTGTTGAGGCTGAAGTACAAGCGTTGATTTTCGAGAATTCGCTAGACGGTGACGCGGTCATCTACACAGATGGGTCGGTCGTCCGACATGTGAGAAGCTCATGGGCCTTTACAGCTCGGGCCGGAGGGAGAATTGTGAAGGAGGACTCTGGTGCTTTCACTGAAACCACAAGTAGCCTGACCATGGAAGTCATGGCAGTAAGTAAAGCAATAACATGGCTCGAGACACAGACATTCACTAGCGCTTGTTTCCTTAGCGACTCAATGAACATGATCAAGAGGATAGAGGAGGGGTCGATCCGAAGAGAGTGGTTGCTGCCTCTGAAGCGGTCTCGGCTGGCAAAGATTAGTTTCATCTTCGTGCCGGGTCATGCGGGAGTACAGGGAAATGAGCGGGCTGACAAGCTCGCAGGTGAGGCTACTGTGGAGGGCGGACGCGCCATGGACCAGGCTGACATTCTGAATGCTCTACGAGAAGTGAGACTTTTGCGAGAACCAAGTGATGACTGTGAATCTACAACAATGGCCAGACTGCGGGAGCAGCAAATTAAAAGAGGGGTGGCCAAACAAGAAAACTACGCAGGAAGCCAAAGAAGATTGATAAACCAACACAGAACTGGCGTCGTTAGCCGCTACACGCTGCGGGATTTGCTGAGGAGGGGATCCGAGCACTTATGGACTGAATGGTTCGATGTGCAACGAGGATGATCTGTCGACTAACTAACTAACTAACTAGACAGGGTTGGCCTATCATACATGTCATAGGAGGAGACTAGACAGGGTTGACCTATCATACATGTTATAGGAGGTGACTAGACAGAGTTGTGGCCTGTCATACATGTTATAGGAGGTGAACAGATAGGGTTGGCGTGTCTTATAATACATGTTATAGGAGATGACTAGACAGGGTTGTGGCCTATCATATATGTTATAGGAGGTGAACAGACAGGGTTGGCGTGGCCTATCATACATGTTATAGGAGGTGATTAGACAGGGTTGCATACATGTTATAGGAGGTGACTAGACAGGGTTGTGGCCTATCATACATGTTATAGGAGGTGAACAGACAGGGTTGGTGTGGCCTATTATACATGTTATAGGAGGTGAGCAGACAGGGTTGGCCTATCATACATGTCATAGGAGCTGAATAGACAGGGTTGTGACCTATTATACATGTCATAGGAGGTGACTAGACAGGGTTGTGTCCTATCATACATGTCATAGGAGGTGACTAGACAGGGTTGTGTCCTATCATACATGTCATAGGAGTTGACTATACAGGGTTGTGTCCTATCATACATGTCATAGGAGGTGACTAGACAGAGTTGTGTCCTATCATACATGTCATAGGAGGTGACTAGACAGGGTTGTGTCCTATCATACATGTCATAGGAGGTGACTAGACAGGGTTGTGTCCTATCATACATGTCATAGGAGGTGACTAGACAGGGTTGGCATGGCCTATCATACATGTCATAGGAGGTGACTAGACAGGGTTGGGTCCTATCATACATGTCATAGGAGGTGACTAGACAGGGTTGGCGTGGCCTATCATACATGTCATAGGAGGTGACTAGACAGGGTTGGTGTGGCCTATCATACATGTCATAGGAGGGGACTAGACAGGGTTGGCGTGGCCTATCATACATGTCATAGGAGGTGACTAGACAGGTTTGGCCTATCATACATGTCATAGAAGGTGACTAGACAGAGTTGGCGTGGCCTATCATACATGTTATAGGAGGTGACTAGACAGGGTTGGCCTATCATACATGTTATAGGAGGTGACTAGACAAGGTTGTGGCCTATCATACATGTCATAGGAGGTGACTAGACAAGGTTGTGGCCTACCATACATGTTATAGGAGGTGACTAGACAGGGTTGGCATGGCCTATCATACATGTTATAGGAGGTGACTAGACACTGTTGGCCAATCATAAATGTCATAGGAGGTGACTAGACAGGGTTGGCCTATCATACATGTCATAGGAGGAGACTAGACAGGGTTGGCCTATCATACATGTTATAGGAGGTGAATAGAAAGGGTTGGCGTGGCCTATCGTACATGTTATAGGAGGTGAATAGACAGTGTTGGCCTGGCCAATCATACATGTTATAGGAGGTGACTAGACAGGGTTGGCGTGGCCTATCATACATGTTATAGGAGGTGACTAGACAGGGTTGTGTCCTATCATACATGTCATAGGAGGTGACTAGAAAGGGTTGGCGTGGCCTATTATACATGTCATAGGAGGTGACTAGACAGGGTTGTGTCATAACATACATGTCATAGGAGGTGACTAGAGATGTTGTGTCCTATCATACATGTCATAGGAGGTGACTAGACAGGGTTGGCGTGGCCTATCATACATGTCATAGGAGGTGACTAGACAGGGTTGTGTCCTATCATACATGTCATAGGAGGTGACTAGACAGGGTTGTGTCCTATCATACATGACATAGGAGATGACTAGACAGGGTTGGCGTGGCCTATCATACATGTCATAGGAGGTGACTAGACAGGGTTGTGTCCTATCATACATGTCATAGGAGGTGACTAGACAGGGGTGGCGTGGCCTATCATACATGTCATAGGAGTTGACTAGACAGGGTTGGTGTGGCCTATCATACATGTCATTGGAGGTGACTAGACAGGGTTGGCGTGGCCTATCATACATGTCATAGGAGGTGACTAGACAGGTTATGCGTGGCCTATCATACAAGTTATAGGAGGTGACCAGACAGGGTTGGCCTATCATACATGTCATAGGAGGTGACTAGACAGGGTTGGCGTGGCCTATCATACATGTTATAGGAGGTGACTAGACAGGGTTGGCCTATCATACATGTCATAGGAGGTAACTAGACAGGGTTGGCGTGGCCTATCATACATGTTATAGGAGGTGACTAGAGAGTGTTGGCGTGGCCTATCATACATGTTATAGGAGGTGACTAGACAAGGTTGTGGCCTATCATACATGTTATAGGAGGTGACTAGACATTGTTGGCGTGGCCTATCATACATGTTATAGGAGGTGACTAGACAGGGTTGGCCTATCATACATGTCATAGGAGGTGACTAGACAGGGTTGTGGCCTATCGTACATGTTATAGGAGGTGACTAGACAGGGATGGCCTATCATACATGTTATAGGAGGTGACTAGACAAGGTTGTGGCCTATCATACATGTTATAGGAGGTGACTAGACCGGGTTGGCGTGGCCTATCATACATGTTATATTAGGTGACTAGACACTGTTGGCGTGGCCTATCATACATGTTATAGGAGGTGACTAGACAGGGTTGGCGTGGCCTATCATACATGTTATAGGTGACTAGACAGGGTTGGCGTGGCCTATCATACATGTTATAGGATGTGACTAGACAGGGTTGTGGCCTATTATACATGTCATAGGAGGTGACTAGACAGGGTTGGCGTGGCCTATCATACATGTTATAGGAGGTGACTAGACAGGGTTGTCGTGGCCTATCATACATGTTATAGGAGGTGACTAGACAGGGTTGGCGTGGCCTATCATACATGTTATAGGAGGTGACTAGACAGGGTTGGCGTGGCCTATCATACATGTTATAGGAGGTGACTAGACAAGGTTGTGGCCTATCATACGTGTTATAGGAGGTGACTAGACAGTGTTGGCATGGCCTATAATACATGTTATAGGCGGTGACTAGACAGGGTTGTGTCCTATCATACATGTCATAGGAGGTGACTAGACAGGGTTGGCGTGGCCTATCATACATGTCATAGGAGTTGACTAGACAGGGTTGGTGTGGCCTATCATACATGTCATAGGAGGTGACTAGACAGGGTTGGCGTGGCCTATCATACATGTCATAGGAGGTGACTAGACAGGGTTGGCCTATCATACATTTCATAGGAGGAGACTAGACAGGGTTGGCCTATCATACATGTTATAGGAGGTGAATAGAAAGGGTTGGCGTGGCCTATCGTACATGTTATAGGAGGTGAATAGACAGGGTTGGCGTGGCCTATCGTACATGTCATAGGAGGTGACTAGACAGTGTTGGCCTGGCCAATCATAAATGTTATAGGAGGTGACTAGACAGGGTTGGCGTGGCCTATCATACATGTTATAGGAGGTGACTAGACAGGGTTGTGTCCTATCATACATGTCATAGGAGGTGACTAGAAATTGTTGGCGTGGCCTATCATACATGTCATAGGAGGTGACTAGACAGGGTTGTGTCATAACATACATGTCATAGGAGGTGACTAGAGATGTTGTATCCTATCATACATGTCATAGGAGGTGACTAGACAGGGTTGACATGGCATATCATACATGTTATAGGCGGTGACAAGACAGGGTTGGCCTATCATACATGTTATAGGCGGTGACTAGACAGTGTTGGCGTGGCCTATCATACATGTTATAGGAGGTGACCAGACAGGGTTGGCCTATCATACATGTTATAGGAGGTGACTAGAGAGTGATGGCGTGGCGTATCATACATGTTATAGGAGGTGGCTAGACAGGGTTGGCGTGGCCTATCATACATGTTATAGGAGGTGACTAGACAGTGTTGGCGTGGCCTATCATACATGTTATAGGAAATGAATAGACAGGGTTGGTGTGGCCTATCATACATGTTATAGGAGGTGACTAGACAGTGTTGGCGTGGACTATCATACATGTTATAGGAGGTGGCTAGAAAGGGTTGGCGTGGCCTATCATACATGTTATAGGAGGTGACTAGACAGGGTTGGCGTGGCCTATCATACATGTTATATGAGGTGGCTTGATATGGTTGGCATGGCTTATCATACATGTTATAGGAGGTGGCTAGACAGGGTTGGCGTGGCCTATCATACATGTTATAGGAGGTGAACAGACAGGGTTGACGTGGCCTATCATACATGTTATAGGAGGTGACTAGACGGGGTTGGCGTGGCCTATCATACATGTTATAGGAGGTGAACAGACAGGGTTGACGTGGCCTATCATACATGTTATAGGAGGTGAACAGACAGGGTTGACGTGGCCTATCATACATGTTATAGCAGGTGACTAGACAGGGTTGTGGCCTATCATACATGTTATAGGAGGTGAACAGACAGGGTTGACGTGGCCTATCATACATGTTATAGGCGGTGACTAGACAGGGTTGTCCTATCATACAAGGTATAGGAGGTGACTAGACGGGGTTTGCGTGGCCTATCATACATGTTATATCAGGTGACTAGAGAAATGATGGCGAGGCCTATCATACATGTTATAGGAGGTGACTACACAGGGTTGGCCTATCATACATGTTATAGGAGGTGACTAGACAGGGTTGGCATGGCCTATTATCATGTTATAGGAGGTGACTAGACAGGGTTGGCGTGGCCTATCATACATGTTATAGGAGGTGACTAGACAGGGTTGGCATTGCCTATCATAAATGTTATAGGAGGTGAATAGACAGGGTTGGCATGGCCTATCATACATGTTATAGGAGGTGGTTAGACAGGGTTGCCATGGCCTATCATATATGTTATAGGAGGTGACTGGACAGGGTTGTAGTGGCCTATCATACATGTTATAGGAGGTGACTAGACAAGGTTGTGGCCTATCATACATGTTATAGGAGGTGACTAGACAGTGTTGGCGTGGCCTATCATTCATGTTATAGGAGGTGACTAGACAAGGTTGTGGCCTATCATACATGTTATAGGTGGTGGCTAGACAGGGTTGGAGTGGCCTATCATACATGTTATAGGATGTGAACAGATAGGGTTGGCGTGTCCTATCATACATGTTATAGGAGGTGACTAGACAGGGTTGGCGTGGCCTATCATACATGTTATAGGAGGTGACTAGACAGGGTTGGCGTGGCCTATCATACATGTTATAGGAGATGACTAGACAGGGTTGGCGTGGCCTATCATACATGTTATAGGAGGTGACTAGACAAGGTTGTGGCCTATCATACGTGTTATAGGAGGTGACTAGACAGTGTTGGCATGGCCTATAATACATGTTATAGGCGGTGACTAGACAGGGTTGTGTCCTATCATACATGTCATAGGAGGTGACTAGACAGGGTTGGCGTGGCCTATCATACATGTCATAGGAGTTGACTAGACAGGGTTGGTGTGGCCTATCATACATGTCATAGGAGGTGACTAGACAGGGTTGGCGTGGCCTATCATACATGTCATAGGAGGTGACTAGACAGGGTTGGCCTATCATACATTTCATAGGAGGAGACTAGACAGGGTTGGCCTATCATACATGTTATAGGAGGTGAATAGAAAGGGTTGGCGTGGCCTATCGTACATGTTATAGGAGGTGAATAGACAGGGTTGGCGTGGCCTATCGTACATGTCATAGGAGGTGACTAGACAGTGTTGGCCTGGCCAATCATACATGTTATAGGAGGTGACTAGACAGGGTTGGCGTGGCCTATCATACATGTTATAGGAGGTGACTAGACAGGGTTGTGTCCTATCATACATGTCATAGGAGGTGACTAGAAATTGTTGGCGTGGCCTATCATACATGTCATAGGAGGTGACTAGACAGGGTTGTGTCATAACATACATGTCATAGGAGGTGACTAGAGATGTTGTGTCCTATCATACATGTCATAGGAGGTGACTAGACAGGGTTGACATGGCATATCATACATGTTATAGGCGGTGACAAGACAGGGTTGGCCTATCATACATGTTATAGGCGGTGACTAGACAGTGTTGGCGTGGCCTATCATACATGTTATAGGAGGTGACCAGACAGGGTTGGCCTATCATACATGTTATAGGAGGTGACTAGAGAGTGATGGCGTGGCGTATCATACATGTTATAGGAGGTGACTAGACAGTGTTGGCGTGGCCTATCATACATGTTATAGGAAATGAATAGACAGGGTTGGTGTGGCCTATCATACATGTTATAGGAGGTGACTAGACAGTGTTGGCGTGGACTATCATACATGTTATAGGAGGTGGCTAGAAAGGGTTGGCGTGGCCTATCATACATGTTATAGGAGGTGACTAGACAGGGTTGGCGTGGCCTATCATACATGTTATATGAGGTGGCTTGATATGGTTGGCATGGCTTATCATACATGTTATAGGAGGTGGCTAGACAGGGTTGGCGTGGCCTATCATACATGTTATAGGAGGTGAACAGACAGGGTTGACGTGGCCTATCATACATGTTATAGGAGGTGACTAGACGGGGTTGGCGTGGCCTATCATACATGTTATAGGAGGTGAACAGACAGGGTTGACGTGGCCTATCATACATGTTATAGGAGGTGAACAGACAGGGTTGACGTGGCCTATCATACATGTTATAGCAGGTGACTAGACAGGGTTGTGGCCTATCATACATGTTATAGGAGGTGAACAGACAGGGTTGACGTGGCCTATCATACATGTTATAGGCGGTGACTAGACAGGGTTGTCCTATCATACAAGGTATAGGAGGTGACTAGACGGGGTTTGCCTGGCCTATCATACATGTTATATCAGGTGACTAGAGAAATGATGGCGAGGCCTATCATACATGTTATAGGAGGTGACTACACAGGGTTGGCCTATCATACATGTTATAGGAGGTGACTAGACAGGAGTGGCATGGCCTATCATACATGTTATAGGCGGTGACTAGACAGGGTTGGCCTATCATACATGTTATAGGAGGTGACGAGACAGGGTTGGCATGGCCTATCATACATGTTATAGGCGGTGACTAGACAGGGTTGGCCCATCATACATGTTATAGGAGGTGACTAGACAGGGTTGGCATGGCCTATCATACATGTTATAGGCGGTGACTAGACAGGGTTGGACTATCATACATGTTATAGGAGGTGACTAGACAGGGTTGGCATGGCCTATTATCATGTTATAGGAGGTGACTAGACAGGGTTGGCGTGGCCTATCATACATGTTATAGGAGGTGACTAGACAGGGTTGGCATTGCCTATCATAAATGTTATAGGAGGTGAATAGACAGGGTTGGCATGGCCTATCATACATGTTATAGGAGGTGGTTAGACAGGGTTGCCATGGCCTATCATATATGTTATAGGAGGTGACTGGACAGGGTTGTAGTGGCCTATCATACATGTTATAGGAGGTGACTAGACAAGGTTGTGGCCTATCATACATGTTATAGGAGGTGACTAGACAGTGTTGGCGTGGCCTATCATTCATGTTATAGGAGGTGACTAGACAAGGTTGTGGCCTATCATACATGTTATAGGTGGTGGCTAGACAGGGTTGGAGTGGCCTATCATACATGTTATAGGATGTGAACAGATAGGGTTGGCGTGTCCTATCATACATGTTATAGGAGGTGACTAGACAGGGTTGGCGTGGCCTATCATACATGTTATAGGAGGTGACTAGACAGGGTTGGCGTGGCCTATCATACATGTTATAGGAGATGACTAGACAGGGTTGGCGTGGCCTATCATACATGTTATAGGAGGTGACTAGACAGGTTTGGCGTATCCTATCATACATGTTATAGGAGGTGACTAGACAGGGTTGTGGCCTGTCATACATGTTATAGGAGGTGAACAGATAGGGTTGGCGTGTCTTATCATACATGTTATAGGAGGTGACTAGACAGGGTTGTGGCCTATCATACATGTTATAGGAGGTGACTAGACAGGGTTGGCGTGGCCTATCATACATGTTATAGGAGGTGACTAGACAAGGTTGTGGCCTATCATGCATGTTATAGGAGGTGACTAGACAGTGTTGGCGTGGCCTATCATACATGTTATAGGAGGTGACTAGACAAGGTTGTGGCCTATCATACATGTTATAGGTGGTGGCTAGACAGGGTTGGAGTGGCCTATCATACATGTTATAGGAGGTGAACAGATAGGGTTGGCGTGTCTTATCATACATGTTATAGGAGGTGACTAGACAGGGTTGGCGTGGCCTATCATACATGTTATAGGAGGTGACTAGACAGGGTTGGCGTGGCCTATCATACATGTTATAGGAGATGACTAGACAGGGTTGGCGTGGCCTATCATACATGTTATAGGAGGTGACTAGACAGGTTTGGCGTATCCTATCATACATGTTATAGGAGGTGACTAGACAGGGTTGTGGCCTGTCATACATGTTATAGGAGGTGAACAGATAGGGTTGGCGTGTCTTATCATACATGTTATAGGAGGTGACTAGACAGGGTTGTGGCCTATCATACATGTTATAGGAGGTGACTAGACAGGGTTGGCGTGGCCTATCATACATGTTATAGGAGGTGACTAGACAAGGTTGTGGCCTATCATACATGTTATAGGAGGTGACTAGACAGTGTTGGCGTGGCCTATCATACATGTTATAGGAGGTGACTAGACAAGGTTGTGGCCTATCATACATGTTATAAGTGGTGGCTGACAGGGTTGGAGTGGCCTATCATACATGTTATAGGAGGTGAACAGATAGGGTTGACGTGGCCTATCATACATGTTATAGGAGGTGACTAGACGGGGTTGGCGTGGCCTATCATACATGTTATAGGAGGTGAACAGACAGGGTTGACGTGGCCTATCATACATGTTATAGGAGGTGAACAGACAGGGTTGACGTGGCCTATCATACATGTTATAGCAGGTGACTAGACAGGGTTGTGGCCTATCATACATGTTATAGGAGGTGAACAGACAGGGTTGACGTGGCCTATCATACATGTTATAGGCGGTGACTAGACAGGGTTGTCCTATCATACAAGGTATAGGAGGTGACTAGACGGGGTTTGCGTGGCCTATCATACATGTTATATCAGGTGACTAGAGAAATGATGGCGAGGCCTATCATACATGTTATAGGAGGTGACTACACAGGGTTGGCCTATCATACATGTTATAGGAGGTGACTAGACAGGAGTGGCATGGCCTATCATACATGTTATAGGCGGTGACTAGACAGGGTTGGCCTATCATACATGTTATAGGAGGTGACGAGACAGGGTTGGCATGGCCTATCATACATGTTATAGGCGGTGACTAGACAGGGTTGGCCCATCATACATGTTATAGGAGGTGACTAGACAGGGTTGGCATGGCCTATCATACATGTTATAGGCGGTGACTAGACAGGGTTAGACTATCATACATGTTATAGGAGGTGACTAGACAGGGTTGGCATGGCCTATTATCATGTTATAGGAGGTGACTAGACAGGGTTGGCGTGGCCTATCATACATGTTATAGGAGGTGACTAGACAGGGTTGGCATTGCCTATCATAAATGTTATAGGAGGTGAATAGACAGGGTTGGCATGGCCTATCATACATGTTATAGGAGGTGGTTAGACAGGGTTGCCATGGCCTATCATATATGTTATAGGAGGTGACTGGACAGGGTTGTAGTGGCCTATCATACATGTTATAGGAGGTGACTAGACAAGGTTGTGGCCTATCATACATGTTATAGGAGGTGACTAGACAGTGTTGGCGTGGCCTATCATTCATGTTATAGGAGGTGACTAGACAAGGTTGTGGCCTATCATACATGTTATAGGTGGTGGCTAGACAGGGTTGGAGTGGCCTATCATACATGTTATAGGATGTGAACAGATAGGGTTGGCGTGTCCTATCATACATGTTATAGGAGGTGTATACTAGACAGGGTTTGGCCTATCATACATGTCATAGAAGGTGACTAGACAGGGTTGGCGTGGCCTATCATACATGTTATAGGAGATGACTAGACAGGGTTGGCGTGGCCTATCATACATGTTATAGGAGGTGACTAGACAGGTTTGGCGTATCCTATCATACATGTTATAGGAGGTGACTAGACAGGGTTGTGGCCTGTCATACATGTTATAGGAGGTGAACAGATAGGGTTGGCGTGTCTTATCATACATGTTATAGGAGGTGACTAGACAGGGTTGTGGCCTATCATACATGTTATAGGAGGTGACTAGACAGGGTTGGCGTGGCCTATCATACATGTTATAGGAGGTGACTAGACAAGGTTGTGGCCTATCATGCATGTTATAGGAGGTGACTAGACAGTGTTGGCGTGGCCTATCATACATGTTATAGGAGGTGACTAGACAAGGTTGTGGCCTATCATACATGTTATAGGTGGTGGCTAGACAGGGTTGGAGTGGCCTATCATACATGTTATAGGAGGTGAACAGATAGGGTTGGCGTGTCTTATCATACATGTTATAGGAGGTGACTAGACAGGGTTGGCGTGGCCTATCATACATGTTATAGGAGGTGACTAGACAGGGTTGGCGTGGCCTATCATACATGTTATAGGAGATGACTAGACAGGGTTGGCGTGGCCTATCATACATGTTATAGGAGGTGACTAGACAGGTTTGGCGTATCCTATCATACATGTTATAGGAGGTGACTAGACAGGGTTGTGGCCTGTCATACATGTTATAGGAGGTGAACAGATAGGGTTGACGTGTCTTATCATACATGTTATAGGAGGTGACTAGACAGGGTTGTGGCCTATCATATATGTTATAGAAGGTGAACAGACAGGGTTGGCGTGGCCTATCATACATATTATAGGAGGTGACTAGACAGGGTTGGCGTGGCCTATCATACATGTTATAGGAGGTGACTAGACAGGGTTGGCGTGGCCTATCATACATGTTATAGGAGGTGACTAGACAGAGTTGTGGCCTGTCATACATGTTATAGGAGGTGAACAGATAGGGTTGGCGTGTCTTATAATACATGTTATAGGAGATGACTAGACAGGGTTGTGGCCTATCATATATGTTATAGGAGGTGAACAGACAGGGTTGACGTGGCCTATCATACATGTTATAGGAGGTGAACAGACAGGGTTGACGTGGCCTATCATACATGTTATAGGCAGGTGACTAGACAGGGTTGTGGCCTATCATACATGTTATAGGAGGTGAACAGACAGGGTTGACGTGGCCTATCATACATGTTATAGGCGGTGACTAGACAGGGTTGTCCTATCATACAAGGTATAGGAGGTGACTAGACAGGGGTTTGCGTGGCCTATCATACATGTTATAGCAGGTGACTAGAGAAATGATGGCGAGGCCTATCATACATGTTATAGGAGGTGACTACACAGGGTTGGCCTATCATACATGTTATAGGAGGTGACTAGACAGGGGTGGCATGGCCTATCATACATGTTATAGGCGGTGACTAGACAGGGTTGGCCTATCATACATGTTATAGGAGGTGACGAGACAGGGTTGGCATGGCCTATCATACATGTTATAGGCGGTGACTAGACAGGGTTGGCCCATCATACATGTTATAGGAGGTGACTAGACAGGGTTGGCATGGCCTATCATACATGTTATAGGCGGTGACTAGACAGGGTTGGACTATCATACATGTTATAGGAGGTGACTAGACAGGGTTGGCATGGCCTATTATCGTGTTATAGGAGGTGACTAGACAGGGTTGGCATGGCCTATCATACATGTTATAGGAGGTGACTAGACAGAGTTGGCGTGGCCTATCATACATGTTATAGGAGGTGACTAGACAGGGTTGGCATTGCCTATCATACATGTTATAGGAGGTGAATAGACAGGGTTGGCATGGCCTATCATACATGTTATAGGAGGTGGTTAGACAGGGTTGCCATGGCCTATCATATATGTTATAGGAGGTGACTGGACAGGGTTGTAGTGGCCTATCATACATGTTATAGGAGGTGACTAGACAAGGTTGTGGCCTATCATACATGTTATAGGAGGTGACTAGACAGTGTTGGCGTGGCCTATCATTCATGTTATAGGAGGTGACTAGACAAGGTTGTGGCCTATCATACATGTTATAGGTGGTGGCTAGACAGGGTTGGAGTGGCCTATCATACATGTTATAGGATGTGAACAGATAGGGTTGGCGTGTCCTATCATACATGTTATAGGAGGTGACTAGACAGGGTTGGCGTGGCCTATCATACATGTTATAGGAGGTGACTAGACAGGGTTGGCGTGGCCTATCATACATGTTATAGGAGATGACTAGACAGGGTTGGCGTGGCCTATCATACATGTTATAGGAGGTGACTAGACAGGTTTGGCGTATCCTATCATACATGTTATAGGAGGTGACTAGACAGGGTTGTGGCCTGTCATACATGTTATAGGAGGTGAACAGATAGGGTTGGCGTGTCTTATCATACATGTTATAGGAGGTGACTAGACAGGGTTGTGGCCTATCATACATGTTATAGGAGGTGAATAGACAGGGTTGGCGTGGCCTATCATACATGTTATAGGAGGTGACTAGACAAGGGTTGTGGCCTATCATACATGTTATAGGAGGTGACTAGACAGGGTTGGCGTGGCCTATCATACATGTTATAGGAGGTGACTAGACAGGGTTGGCGTGGCCTATCATACATGTTATAGGAGGTGACTAGACAGTGTTGGCGTGGCCTATCATACATGTTATAGGAGGTGACTAGACAAGGTTGTGGCCTATCATACATGTTATAGGTGGTGGCTAGACAGGGTTGGAGTGGCCTATCATACATGTTATAGGAGGTGAACAGATAGGGTTGGCGTGTCTTATCATACATGTTATAGGAGGTGACTAGACAGGGTTGGCGTGGCCTATCATACATATTATAGGAGGTGACTAGACAGGGTTGGCGTGGCCTATCATACATGTTATAGGAGATGACTAGACAGGGTTGGCGTGGCCTATCATACATGTTATAGGAGGTGACTAGACAGGTTTGGCGTATCCTATCATACATGTTATAGGAGGTGACTAGACAGGGTTGTGGCCTGTCATACATGTTATAGGAGGTGAACAGATAGGGTTGACGTGTCTTATCATACATGTTATAGGAGGTGACTAGACAGGGTTGTGGCCTATCATATATGTTATAGAAGGTGAACAGACAGGGTTGGCGTGGCCTATCATACATATTATAGGAGGTGACTAGACAGGGTTGGCGTGGCCTATCATACATGTTATAGGAGGTGACTAGACAGGGTTGGCGTGGCCTATCATACATGTTATAGGAGGTGACTAGACAGAGTTGTGGCCTGTCATACATGTTATAGGAGGTGAACAGATAGGATTGGCGTGTCTTATAATACATGTTATAGGAGATGACTAGACAGGGTTGTGGCCTATCATATATGTTATAGGAGGTGAACAGACAGGGTTGGCGTGGCCTATCATACATGTTATAGGAGGTGATTAGACAGCGTTGCATACATGTTATAGGAGGTGACTAGACAGGGTTGTGGCCTATCATACATGTTATAGGAGGTGAACAGACAGGGTTGGTGTGGCCTATTATACATGTTATAGGAGGTGAGCAGACAGGGTTGGCCTATCATACATGTTATAGGAGGTGACTAGACAGGGTTGGCGTGGCCTATCATACATGTCATAGGAGGTGAACAGACAGGGTTGACGTGGCCTATCATACATGTTATAGCAGGTGACTAGACAGGGTTGTGGCCTATCATACATGTTATAGGAGGTGAACAGACAGGGTTGACGTGGCCTATCATACATGTTATAGGCGGTGACTAGACAGGGTTGTCCTATCATACAAGGTATAGGAGGTGACTAGACGGGGTTTGCGTGGCCTATCATACATGTTATATCAGGTGACTAGAGAAATGATGGCGAGGCCTATCATACATGTTATAGGAGGTGACTACACAGGGTTGGCCTATCATACATGTTATAGGAGGTGACTAGACAGGAGTGGCATGGCCTATCATACATGTTATAGGCGGTGACTAGACAGGGTTGGCCTATCATACATGTTATAGGAGGTGACGAGACAGGGTTGGCATGGCCTATCATACATGTTATAGGCGGTGACTAGACAGGGTTGGCCCATCATACATGTTATAGGAGGTGACTAGACAGGGTTGGCATGGCCTATCATACATGTTATAGGCGGTGACTAGACAGGGTTGGACTATCATACATGTTATAGGAGGTGACTAGACAGGGTTGGCATGGCCTATTATCATGTTATAGGAGGTGACTAGACAGGGTTGGCGTGGCCTATCATACATGTTATAGGAGGTGACTAGACAGGGTTGGCATTGCCTATCATAAATGTTATAGGAGGTGAATAGACAGGGTTGGCATGGCCTATCATACATGTTATAGGAGGTGGTTAGACAGGGTTGCCATGGCCTATCATATATGTTATAGGAGGTGACTGGACAGGGTTGTAGTGGCCTATCATACATGTTATAGGAGGTGACTAGACAAGGTTGTGGCCTATCATACATGTTATAGGAGGTGACTAGACAGTGTTGGCGTGGCCTATCATTCATGTTATAGGAGGTGACTAGACAAGGTTGTGGCCTATCATACATGTTATAGGTGGTGGCTAGACAGGGTTGGAGTGGCCTATCATACATGTTATAGGATGTGAACAGATAGGGTTGGCGTGTCCTATCATACATGTTATAGGAGGTGACTAGACAGGGTTGGCGTGGCCTATCATACATGTTATAGGAGGTGACTAGACAGGGTTGGCGTGGCCTATCATACATGTTATAGGAGATGACTAGACAGGGTTGGCGTGGCCTATCATACATGTTATAGGAGGTGACTAGACAGGTTTGGCGTATCCTATCATACATGTTATAGGAGGTGACTAGACAGGGTTGTGGCCTGTCATACATGTTATAGGAGGTGAACAGATAGGGTTGGCGTGTCTTATCATACATGTTATAGGAGGTGACTAGACAGGGTTGTGGCCTATCATACATGTTATAGGAGGTGACTAGACAGGGTTGGCGTGGCCTATCATACATGTTATAGGAGGTGACTAGACAAGGTTGTGGCCTATCATGCATGTTATAGGAGGTGACTAGACAGTGTTGGCGTGGCCTATCATACATGTTATAGGAGGTGACTAGACAAGGTTGTGGCCTATCATACATGTTATAGGTGGTGGCTAGACAGGGTTGGAGTGGCCTATCATACATGTTATAGGAGGTGAACAGATAGGGTTGGCGTGTCTTATCATACATGTTATAGGAGGTGACTAGACAGGGTTGGCGTGGCCTATCATACATGTTATAGGAGGTGACTAGACAGGGTTGGCGTGGCCTATCATACATGTTATAGGAGATGACTAGACAGGGTTGGCGTGGCCTATCATACATGTTATAGGAGGTGACTAGACAGGTTGGCGTATCCTATCATACATGTTATAGGAGGTGACTAGACAGGGTTGTGGCCTGTCATACATGTTATAGGAGGTGACTAGACAGGGTTGGCGTGGCCTATCATACATGTTATAGGAGGTGACTAGACAGGGTTGTGGCCTATCATATATGTTGTAGAAGGTGAACAGACAGGGTTGGCGTGGCCTATCATACATATTATAGGAGGTGACTAGACAGGGTTGGCGTGGCCTATCATACATGTTATAGGAGGTGACTAGACAGGGTTGGCGTGGCCTATCATACATGTTATAGGAGGTGACTAGACAGAGTTGTGGCCTGTCATACATGTTATAGGAGGTGAACAGATAGGGTTGGCGTGTCTTATAATACATGTTATAGGAGATGACTAGACAGGGTTGTGGCCTATCATATATGTTATAGGAGGTGAACAGACAGGGTTGACGTGGCCTATCATACATGTTATAGGAGGTGAACAGACAGGGTTGACGTGGCCTATCATACATGTTATAGCAGGTGACTAGACAGGGTTGTGGCCTATCATACATGTTATAGGAGGTGAACAGACAGGGTTGACGTGGCCTATCATACATGTTATAGGCGGTGACTAGACAGGGTTGTCCTATCATACAAGGTATAGGAGGTGACTAGACGGGGTTTGCGTGGCCTATCATACATGTTATATCAGGTGACTAGAGAAATGATGGCGAGGCCTATCATACATGTTATAGGAGGTGACTACACAGGGTTGGCCTATCATACATGTTATAGGAGGTGACTAGACAGGAGTGGCATGGCCTATCATACATGTTATAGGCGGTGACTAGACAGGGTTGGCCTATCATACATGTTATAGGAGGTGACGAGACAGGGTTGGCATGGCCTATCATACATGTTATAGGCGGTGACTAGACAGGGTTGGCCCATCATACATGTTATAGGAGGTGACTAGACAGGGTTGGCATGGCCTATCATACATGTTATAGGCGGTGACTAGACAGGGTTGGACTATCATACATGTTATAGGAGGTGACTAGACAGGGTTGGCATGGCCTATTATCATGTTATAGGAGGTGACTAGACAGGGTTGGCATGGCCTATCATACATGTTATAGGAGGTGACTAGACAGGGTTGGCGTGGCCTATCATACATGTTATAGGAGGTGACTAGACAGGGTTGGCATTGCCTATCATACATGTTATAGGAGGTGAATAGACAGGGTTGGCATGGCCTATCATACATGTTATAGGAGGTGGTTAGACAGGGTTGCCATGGCCTATCATATATGTTATAGGAGGTGACTGGACAGGGTTGTAGTGGCCTATCATACATGTTATAGGAGGTGACTAGACAAGGTTGTGGCCTATCATACATGTTATAGGAGGTGACTAGACAGTGTTGGCGTGGCCTATCATTCATGTTATAGGAGGTGACTAGACAAGGTTGTGGCCTATCATACATGTTATAGGTGGTGGCTAGACAGGGTTGGAGTGGCCTATCATACATGTTATAGGATGTGAACAGATAGGGTTGGCGTGTCCTATCATACATGTTATAGGAGGTGACTAGACAGGGTTGGCGTGGCCTATCATACATGTTATAGGAGGTGACTAGACAGGGTTGGCGTGGCCTATCATACATGTTATAGGAGATGACTAGACAGGGTTGGCGTGGCCTATCATACATGTTATAGGAGGTGACTAGACAGGTTTGGCGTATCCTATCATACATGTTATAGGAGGTGACTAGACAGGGTTGTGGCCTGTCATACATGTTATAGGAGGTGAACAGATAGGGTTGGCGTGTCTTATCATACATGTTATAGGAGGTGACTAGACAGGGTTGTGGCCTATCATACATGTTATAGGAGGTGACTAGACAGGGTTGGCGTGGCCTATCATACATGTTATAGGAGGTGACTAGACAAGGTTGTGGCCTATCATGCATGTTATAGGAGGTGACTAGACAGTGTTGGCGTGGCCTATCATACATGTTATAGGAGGTGACTAGACAAGGTTGTGGCCTATCATACATGTTATAGGTGGTGGCTAGACAGGGTTGGAGTGGCCTATCATACATGTTATAGGAGGTGAACAGATAGGGTTGGCGTGTCTTATCATACATGTTATAGGAGGTGACTAGACAGGGTTGGCGTGGCCTATCATACATATTATAGGAGGTGACTAGACAGGGTTGGCGTGGCCTATCATACATGTTATAGGAGATGACTAGACAGGGTTGGCGTGGCCTATCATACATGTTATAGGAGGTGACTAGACAGGTTTGGCGTATCCTATCATACATGTTATAGGAGGTGACTAGACAGGGTTGTGGCCTGTCATACATGTTATAGGAGGTGAACAGATAGGGTTGACGTGTCTTATCATACATGTTATAGGAGGTGACTAGACAGGGTTGTGGCCTATCATATATGTTATAGAAGGTGAACAGACAGGGTTGGCGTGGCCTATCATACATATTATAGGAGGTGACTAGACAGGGTTGGCGTGGCCTATCATACATGTTATAGGAGGTGACTAGACAGGGTTGGCGTGGCCTATCATACATGTTATAGGAGGTGACTAGACAGAGTTGTGGCCTGTCATACATGTTATAGGAGGTGAACAGATAGGGTTGGCGTGTCTTATAATACATGTTATAGGAGATGACTAGACAGGGTTGTGGCCTATCATATATGTTATAGGAGGTGAACAGACAGGGTTGGCGTGGCCTATCATACATGTTATAGGAGGTGATTAGACAGGGTTGCATACATGTTATAGGAGGTGACTAGACAGGGTTGTGGCCTATCATACATGTTATAGGAGGTGAACAGACAGGGTTGGTGTGGCCTATTATACATGTTATAGGAGGTGAGCAGACAGGGTTGGCCTATCATACATGTTATAGGAGGTGACTAGACAGGGTTGGCGTGGCCTATCATACATGTCATAGGAGGTGACTAGACAGGGTTGTGTCCTATCATACATGTCATAGGAGCTGAATAGACAGGGTTGTGACCTATTATACATGTCATAGGAGGTGACTAGACAGGGTTGTGTCCTATCATACATGTCATAGGAGGTGACTAGACAGGGTTGTGTCCTATCATACATGTCATAGGAGGTGACTAGACAGGGTTGTGTCCTATCATACATGTCATAGGAGGTGACTAGACAGAGTTGTGTCCTATCATACATGTCATAGGAGGTGACTAGACAGGGTTGTGTCCTATCATACATGTCATAGGAGGTGACTAGACAGGGTTGTGTCCTATCATACATGTCATAGGAGGTGACTAGACAGGGTTGGCATGGCCTATCATACATGTCATAGGAGGTGACTAGACAGGGTTGGGTCCTATCATACATGTCATAGGAGGTGACTAGACAGGGTTGGCGTGGCCTATCATACATGTCATAGGAGGTGACTAGACAGGGTTGGTGGCCTATCATACATGTCATAGGAGGTGACTAGACAGAGTTGGCGTGGCCTATCATACATGTTATAGGAGGTGACTAGACAGGGTTGGCCTATCATACATGTCATAGGAGGTGACTAGACAGAGGTTGGCGTGGCCTATCATACATGTCATAGGAGGTGACTAGACAGGGTTGCTGGCCTATCATACATGTTCATAGGAGGTGACTAGACAAGGGTTGGTGGCCTATCATACATGTCATAGGAGGTGACTAGACAGGGTTGTGGCCTATCATACATGTTATAGGAGGTGACTAGACAGGTTGGCTGGCCTATCATACAGGTTATAGGAGGTGACTAGACAGGGTTGGCAGTGGCCTATCAGTACATGTTATAGGAGGTGACTAGACACTGTTGGCCAATCATAAATGTCATAGGAGGTGACTAGACAGGGTTGTTGGCCTATCATACATGTTATAGGAGGTGACTAGACAGGTTTGGCCTATCATACATGTTATAGGAGGTGACTAGACAGGGTTGGCGTGGCCTATCATACATGTTATAGGAGGTGACTAGACAGGGTTGGGGCCTATCCATACATGTTATAGGAGGTGACTAGACAGGGTTGCTTGGCCTATCATACATGTTATAGGAGGTGACTAGACAGTTGTTGGATGTGCCTATCATACATGTTATAGGAGGTGACTAGACAGGGTTGTGTCCTATCATACATGTCATAGGAGGTGACTAGACAGGGTTGGGCCTATCAGTAATTTTTTAGGTTTCAAACTTTTTTTTTTGGTTTTTTTTTTTTTTTAGGGGGTTTTGACAGGGGTTTGGCCCTTTTTTTTTCCCCCTTTTTTAATTTTTAACAGGGTTTTTGGGGTCCTTTTTTAATGTTTAAGGAAGGTTTTTAACAGGGTTTTTTTTGTTTTTTGGGCCCTTTTTTTTGTTTTTTTTTTCTAGCGGGTTCTTTTTTTTTTTGTTTTTTTGGAGGTGTTTTTTTCGGTTTTTTTGGCTTTTTTTTTTTTTTATTTTTTTTTCCATTTTTTTTTTTTTTTAATTTTTTTGGAGGTGACTAGACAGAGTTTTTTGGGCCTTTTTAATTTTTTTTTTTTTTAGGAGGTTTTACTAGGAACCAAAGGGGGTTGGCGTGGCCTATAAAACATGTTATAGGAGGTGACTAGACAGGGTTGGGGGGCCTATCATAATGTTATAAAGGGGACTAGACGGGTTGGCTTTGGGCCCATCATACATGTCATAGGAGTGGGCTAGACAGGGTTGGGGTGGCCATCATACATGTTATAGGAGGTGACTAGAAAGGGTTGGGGGGGGCCTATCAAAACATGTTTTAAAGGGGGTGACTAGACAGGGTTGGTGGGGCCCATCAACATGTTATAGGAGGTGATAGACAGGTTGGGCCTATTTATACATGTTATAGGAGGTGAATTTGACAGGGTTTTGGGTGGCCTTTTCATACATGTTATAGGGGTGACTAGACAGGGTTTTTGGCCTGGCCTACATGTTATAGGAGGGTGAAAAAGAAGGGGGGTTTTTGGCCTATAAAACATGTTATTTGGAGGTGACTAGACAGGGTTGGGGGGCCTATCATAATGTTAAGGAGGTGAAAAAGACAGGGGGTTGGCCCCATCATACATGTTTTAGGGGGTGAAAAGACAGGGTTGGCGTGGCCTATCATACATGTTTTAGGAGGGGACTAGACAGGGTTTTTGGCCCAAACATACAGTTATAGGGGGTGAAAAGGGCAGGGGGTTTCTGGCCTATCATACTGGTTTTTAGGGGGGTGACTAGACAGGGTTGGCCCCATATAAAGGTTTTAGGAGGTGACTAGACGGGGTTTGGGGGGCCTATAATTTTCATGTTATAAGGTGAATAGAAAAGGTTTTGGCCCGGGGCCCATCATACATGTTATAGGAGGGGGGAAATAACAGGGTTTGGCCTATTTAACAGGGTTTTAGGAGGTGACTAGACAGGGGGGCGTGGCCCTATCTTTCATGTTATAGGGGTGACTAGACAGGGTTGGCCTCCCCTTTAAAACATGTTTATAGGAGGTGACAGACAGGGTTTGGCCCTGGCCTTTTTCATACATGTTATAGGGGTGACTAGACAGGGTTTTGGGGGCCAAACATACATGTTTTTAGGAGGTGACTAGACATTGGTGGCCATCATACATGTTATAGGGGTGGGCTAGACAGGGGGTTTGGCCCATCAAAATGTTTAGGAGGTTTACTAGACCAAAGGTTTGGTTGGGCCCTATCATAATGTTTTAGGAGGTGACTAGACAGGTTTGGGGGCCTATCATACCCTGTTTTTAGGAAGGGGACAGACAGGGTTGGCGTGGCCCATCATAAATGTTATGGAGGTGACTAGACAGGGTTGGCTTTTTCCTTTTCATACATGTTATAGGAGGTGAAAGACAGGGTTGGCTGGCCTATCATACATGTTTTAGGATGGTAGACAGGGTTGGCTGGCCCCATTTTAAAGTTATAGGAGGTGACGGGCAGGGGTTTGGGGATCCTATCCCTACATGTTATAGGAGGGGGACTAGACAGGGGTTTTTGGCCATCAACATGTTATAGGAGGTGAACAGGGCAGGGTTGGCGTTGGGCCCATCATTCAAGTTTAAAGGAGGTGATAGACAAGGGGTTTTGGCCCCCATCATACATTATAAAGGGGTGGCTAGACAGGGTTGGGTGGCCTATTTATACATGTTATAGGAGGGGAAAAGAAGGGTTGGGGCCTATCATAATGTTTATAGGGAGGTGACTAGACAGGGGTTTGGCCCTTTTGGGCCCCATATACCATGTTATAGGGGGGGACTAGACAAAGGGGGGTTTGGCCCATCAAAACATGTTTTAGGAGGTGACCTTTGGGCAGGGGTTTGGAGTGGCCTATCATACATTTATAGGAGGTGACCCAGAAGGGGGTTGGGGTTCCTTTATACCCTGTTTTAGGAGGGGAATAGACAGGGTTGGCGGGCCTTCATACATGTTTTGGAGGTGCCTTAAAAAGGGTTGGCGTTTTCCTTTTCATACATGTTATAGGAGGTGACTAGACAGGGGTTTGGCCTATCTACATTGTTTTTAGGAGGTGCTAGAAAGGGGTTTTTTGTTCCTATCATACATGTTATAGGAGGGGATAGACAAGGGGTTTTGGCCTATCATCATGTTATAGGAGGTGAAATAGACAGGGTTGGCCCTGGCTTACATACCCCTGTTATAGGAGGTGACTAGACAAGGGGTTTTGGGCCCATCATACATGTTATAGGGGTGCTAGACAAAGGGGGGGGTGGCCTATTATAAAATGTTTAGGAGGTGAAAAGAAGGGTTTGGGGTGGCCTTTTCAACATGGTTTTAGGAGGGGGGACTAGACAGGGGGTTTGGCGTGGGGTATAAAACATTTATAGGAGGTGACTAGACAGGGGTTTGTGGCCTATCATACATGTTATAGGAGGTGACAGACAGGGGGGTTTGGCGTGGCCCATAATAAAATGTTATAGGAGGGGACTAGACAGGGTTTGGGGGGCCTATCATACATGGTTTTAGGAGGTGACTAGACAGGGTTGGGGGGGTTCCCTACATGTTATAGGAGGTGAAAAATAAAGGGTTGGGCATCATAAATGTTATTTGGAGGGGGACTAGACAAGGGGTTTTGGGGCCCATCATAATTTTAAGGAAAGGGGAAAAGGCAGGGTTTGGGGTGGCCTATCATACATTTAAGGAGGGACTAGACAGGGGTTTGGCCTAAACATACATGTTAAGGAGGTGACTGACAGGGTTTGGGGTGGGCCCATCATACATGTTATAGGAGGTGACTAGACAGGGTTGTGCCTTATAAAGTTTTAGGAGGTGAAAAGAAGGGGTTGGGGGGCCTATAATTTTCATGTTATAGGAGGTGACTAAACAGGGTTGTGGCCCATCATAATGTTATAGGAGGGGGGAAAAGGGCAGGGTTGGGTTTTCCTATCATACATGTTATAGGAGGTGATTTGAAAAGGGTTTGCCCCTACAGTTTAGGAGGGACTAGACAGGGTTGTGGCCTTCAACATGTTATAGGAGGTGAAAAGACAGGGTTGGGTGGCCCATATAAATGTTATAGGAGGTGACCAGGGGCAGGGTTGGGCCTATCATACATTTATAGGAGGGAATAGGGCAGGGTTGGGGCCTATCATACATGTTTTAGGAGGTGACTAGACAGGGGGTTTTGTCCTTCATAAGATTTGGGGGGAATAGACAGGGTTGGGTTTCCCCATTATACATGTTTAGGAGGGGACTAACAGGTTTGGCCCCATCATACATGTATAGGAGGTGGGCCCAGACAGAGTTGGGGGGCCTAATTTTTTATACCCGGGATAGGAGGTGACTAGACAGGTTGTGTCCTATCATACATGTCATAGGAGGTGACTAGACAGGGTTTGCGTGCCTATCATACATGTTATAGGAGGTGACTAGACAGGGTGGTCTGGCCTATCATACATGTCATAGGAGGTACTAGACAGGGTTGGCGTGGCCTATCATACATGATATAGGAGGTGACTAGACAGGGTTGGCGTGGCCTATCATAACATGTTATAGGAGGTGACCTAGACAGGTTGTGTCCTATCATACATGTTATAGGAGGTGACTAGACAGGGTTGCGTGGCCTATCATACATGTTATAGGAGGTGACTAGACAGGGTTGTGGCCTATCATACATGTCATAGGAGGTGAACTAGACAGGGTTGGCGTAGGCCTATCATACATGTTATAGAGGGTGACTAGACAGGGTTGCTATCATACATGTTATAAGGAGGTGACTAGACAGGGTTGTGGCCTATCAATACATGTTATAGAGGTGACTAGACATGGTTGGCGTGGCACTATCATACATGTCATAGGAGGTGACTAGACAGGGTTGTGGCCTATCATACATGTCATAGGAGGTGACTAGACAGGGTTGGTGGCCTATCATACATGTTATAGGAGGTGACTAGACAGGGTTGGGCCTATCATACATGTTATAGGAGGGGACTAGACAGGTTGGGCCTATCATACATGTTATAGGAGGTTGACTAGACAGGGTTGGCGTGGCCTATCATACATGTCATAGGAGGTGACTAGACAGGGTTGGCTGTGGCCTATCATACATGTCATAGGAGGTGACTAGACAGGGTTGCTGGCCATCATACATGTCATAGGAGGTGACTAGACAGGGTTGGGCCTATCATACATGTTATAGGAGGTGAATAGACAAGGGTGGTGGCCTATCATACATGTTATAGGAGGTGAATAGAAAGGTTAGGCGTGGCCTATCAGTACATGTTCATAGGAGGTGACTAGACAGGGTTGCGTGGCCTATCATACATGTATAGGAGGTGACTAGACAGGGTTGTGGCCTAATCATACATGTCATAGGAGGTGACTAGACAGGGTTGGCGTGGCCTATCATACATGTTCATAGGAGGTGACTAGACAGGGTTGGGTGCCTAACATACATGTCATAGGAGGTGACTAGAAGGTTGGTGTCCTAATCATACATGTCATAGGAGGTGACTAGACAGGGTTGGCTGTGGCCTAATCATACATGTCATAGGAGGTGACTAGACAGGGTTGTGGTCCTATCATACATGTCATAGGAGGTGACTAGACAGGGTTGTGTCCTATCATACATGTCATAGGAGGTGACTAGACAGGGTTGGTGGCCTATCATACATGTACATAGGAGGTGACTAGACAGGGTTGGTGTCCTATCATACATGTCATAGGAGGTGACTAGACAGGGTTGTGTCAATCATACATGTCATAGGAGGTGACTAGACAGGGTATGGCGTGGCCTATCATACCTGTCATAGGAGTTGACTAGACAGGGTTGGTGTGGCCTATCTATCATGTCATAGGAGGTGACTAGACAGGGTTGGCGTGGGCCTATCATACATGTCATAGGAGGTGACTAGACAGGTTTTCGTGGCCTATCATACAAGTTATAGGAGGTGACCAGACAGGGTTGGCCTTATCATACATGTCATAGGAGGTGACTAGACAGGGTTGGCGTGGCCTATCATACATGTTATAGGAGGTGACTAGACAGGTTTGGCCTATCATACATGTCATAGGAGGTAACTAGACAGGGTTGGCGTGGCCTATCATACATGTTATACGAGGTGACTAGAGAGTGTTGGCGTGGCCTATCATACATGTAAAAGGAGGTGACTAGACAAGGTTGTGGCCTATCATACATGTTATAGGAGGTGACTAGACATTGTTGGCGTGGCCTATCATACATGTTATAGGAGGTGACTAGACAGGGTTGGCCTATCATACATGTCATAGGAGGTGACTAGACAGGGTTGTGGCCTATCGTACATGTTATAGGAGGTGACTAGACAGGGGTGGTCTATCATACATGTTATAGGAGGTGACTAGACAGGGTTGTGGCCTATCATACATGTTATAGGATGTGACTAAACCGGGTTGGCGTGGCCTATCATACATGTTATATTAGGTGACTAGACACTGTTGGCGTGGCCTATCATACATGTTATAGGAGGTGACTAGACAGGGTTGGCGTGGCCTATCATACATGTTATAGGTGACTAGACAGGGTTGGCGTGGCCTATCATACATGTTATAGGACGTGACTAGACAGGGTTGTGGCCTATCATACATGTCATAGGATGTGACTAGACAGGGTTTGCGTGGCCTATCATACATGTTATAGGAGGTGACTAGACAGGGTTGTCGTGGCCTATCATACATGTTATAGGAGGTGACTAGACAGGGTTGGCGTGGCCTATCATACATGTTATAGGAGGTGACTAGACAAGGTTGTGGCCTATCATACATGTTATAGGAGGTGACTAGACAGTGTTGGCATGGCCTATCATACATGTTATAGGAGGTGACTAGACAGGGTTGGCCTATTATACATGTTATAGGAGGTGACTAGACAGGGTTGGCGTGGCCTATCATACATGTTATATGAGGTGACTAGACAGGGTTGGCGTGGCCTATCGTACATGTTATAGGAGGTGACTAGACAGTGTTGGCGTGGCCTATCATACATGGTATAGGAGGTGACTAGACAAGGTTGTGGCCTATCATACATGTTATAGGAGGTGACTAGACAAGGTTTTGGCCTATCATACATGTTATAGGAGGTGGCTAGACAGGGTTGGCGTGGCCTATCATACATGTTATAGGAGGTGACTAGACAGGGTTGGCCTATCATACATGTCATAGGAGGTGACTAGACAGGGTTGGCGTGGCCTATCATACTTGTTATAGGATTCATATTGTTATAGGAGGTGACTAGACAGGGTTGGCGTGGCCTATCATACATGATATACGAGGTGACTAGACAGTGTTGGCGTGGCCTATCATACATGTTATAGGAGGTGACTAGACAAGGTTGTGGCCTATCATAATAATAATAATAATAATAATAATAATAATAATAATAATAATAATAATAATAATAATAATAATAATAAGTCTTTATTTTCAAAGGGTTAAGAATTGGGCACGCAGGCCCGTCTGACATTCTGCCCTTCTTCTCTATTTCCTCTCATACATTCTTTCATTCAACATCACTTATGAAGCAACTTTTGACAACAAAAGAACATTAAAACGCATGAAAAATAATCAATAACAAATGACTCACTGAGGCAGTGTTTAACATGGGCATTATAAATACCTAAGGATGGTGTAACGTGCCATACATAAGGGAATGTTTTTTGGCTAGTTGTCGTTTGAGATAAGTTACCATTATTGTCTTTTTTGTGTTGTTTGTTATGGGGGCATGTAGTCTGTACTAAGGTAGTGTTCAAACAGGTTGCGAATGTATGTATCATGATTGGTGGTGTCTTTGATTTCTTGTGGAAGATTGTTCCACAACTGAGCGGCAGAGTATGCTAAGCTTGTTTTATATAAGTCTATCCTAGGTTTAGGGACATGAAGTATATTTAGTCGTTCGCTATGTCTAGCGTTATATTTAAACAATGGCCAAAGGTAGCTTGGAGCATTTTGAAATAGGTGTCAACAACTCAACTAACAGGCATCATCGGGTACTTCTGGCACACCATACAAGAAAACTTGCAAGTCGTGTGCGAGGAAATTAAATGGTACATTTATTGCCGTTGGCTCGCTACAAGCAGTGAACAGTCGCTATTGAAACACACAACATACAGCCACAGTATTATCTATCACGAGCTGCTACCCCTATGCTAGCTTTCTACACAAATAAACACAAATGCCCCTATCGCTACTCTAACGAGGTGTATACTACAAGTCCCGTCCGGCCGTCTGCCAATCTTTCCTCCCGTGGTCACACACCATGCGGATTGACCTTCACCTTGGTGCGTGTTGCCTCACATGGCACGCTGATGGCAGACGTGGCAAGTTGAGTGTATACTCAACTTCTCTGTGGCTACCACGAGGCGTGATGTTATCGTGATTAGAGTGCTAACTCTCTGAACACCGCCTGCGTGTCTCATGTCGCGTGTCCCATGCCCTTCCCTCGGGCACGTATCCCCTCCTGGTCTCTTCATGATTGACTGCTCTTCCTGGCGAAGGGGATGCGGTCGAGTCTTTGACAATAGGATTTTGTGAATTAGTTTGGTCTTATTAAAAAGCAGGCGCTTGTGGAGTGGCAGTAACCGGAGACGTTTATATAGGTTAGAATTGTCGGTAAGCTTTTCACCATTAATTAAACGCACTGCCCTTTTCTGGAGTGAATATAGGCGTTTTGTTATTGATTTGGAGCATCCATCCCAGACTGTGGAGCAGTAATCAATATGTGTTTGTATATGAGAAGTATAGAATATCTTTCTTGTGTTTTCGTCAAGGAAATTTTTAATTTTGGCAAGTTGGTATACTTTTTTGGCTATTTGTTTAACTAGAGCATGAACATGTGAGTTAAAAGTTAGATTTTGATCTATGATAACACCCAGTGTCTTGTGCTCGGTGACACTTTCTACAGGCGTGCTGCCAATGTGCAGCTGAAGAGTTCTCTGCGAGTTTAGAGTGTGAAGTCTTTGCCTGGTTCCTATTAACATAGACTTTGTTTTAGTAATGTTAATTTGCATGCGGTTTGCATGACTCCAGTTAACTACACTATTTATTTCCTGTTGCAAGGATAATTCTAGCACATTACGATCAACGGCGTTTGTATATACTGTGCAGTCATCAGCAAATAGATCGCAGGACGACGACAGATTTAATGGAAGATCATTTATATAAATGGCAAATAATAGAGGGCCAAGAATAGACCCCTGAGGTACTCCAATATTAATGGTAATGGCTTGAGATAAAACTTTATTGTGTGATACTACTTGCTTTCTGTCTAATAAGAATGATTTTATTAATGTCACTATATTAAAACTTACTTTCATTGTTTCTAGTTTTTTAATTAGAATAGTATGATCTATTATAGGAGGTGACTAGACAGTGTTGGCGTGGCCTATCATACATGTTATAGGAGGTGACTAGACAAGGTTGTGGCCTATCATACATGTTATAGGTTGTGGCTAGACAGGGTTGGCGTGGCCTATCATGCATGTTATAGGAGGTGACTAGACAGGGTTGGCCTATCATACATGTCATAGGAGGTGACTAGACAGGGTTGGAGTGACCTGTCATACATGTTATAGAAGGTGATTAGACAGGGTTGTCGCGGCCTATCATACATGTTATAGGAGGTGACTAGACAGTGTTGGCGTGACCTATCATACATGTTATAGGAGGTGACTATACAGGGTTGGCGTGGCCTATCATACATGTTATAGGAGGTGACTAGACAGGGTTCGCGTGGCCTATCATACATGTTATAGGAGGTGACAAGACAGGGTTGTGGCCTATCATACATGTTATAGGAGGTGACTAGACAGGGTTGGCGTGGCCTATCATACATGTTATAGGAGGTGACTAGACAGTGTTGGCGTGGCCTATCATACATGTTATAGGAGGTGACTAGATAGGGTTGGCGTGGCCTATCATACATGTTATAGGAGGTGACTAGACAGGGTTCGCGTGGCCTATCATACATGTTATAGGAGGTGACAAGACAGGGTTGTGGCCTATCATACATGTTATAGGAGGTGACTAGACAGGGTTGGCGTGGCCTATCATACATGTTATAGGAGGTGACTAGACAGGGTTGGCGTGGCCTATCATACATGTTATAGGAGGTGACTAGACAGGGTTGGCGTAGCCTATCATACGTTTTATAGGAGGTGACTTGCCAAGGTATGCGTGGCCCATCATACATGTTATAGGAGGTGACTAGACAGGGTTGGCGTGGCCTATCATACATGTTATAGGAGGTAATTAGACAGGTTTGGCGTGTCCTATCATACATGTTATAGGAGGTGACTAGACAGGGCTGGCGTGGCCTATCATACATGTTATAGGAGGTGACTAGACAAGGTTGGCGTGGCCTATCATACATATTATAGGAGATGACTAGACAGGGTTGGCGTGGCCTATCATACATGTTATAGGAGGTGACTAGACAGGGTTGGCGTGGCCTATCATACATGTTATAGGAGGTGACTAGACAGGGTTGTGGCCTGTCATACATGTTATAGGAGGTGAACAGATAGGGTTGGCGTGTCTTATCATACATGTTATAGGAGGTGACTAGACAGGGTTGTGGCCTATCATACATGTTATAGGAGGTGAACAGACAGGGTTGGCGTGGCCTATCATACATGTTATAGGAGGTGACTAGACAGGGTTGGCGTGGCCTATCATACATGTTATAGGAGGTGACTAGACAGGGTTGGCGTGGCCTATCATACATGTTATAGGAGGTGACTATACAGGGTTGGCGTGACCTATCATACATATTATAGGAGGTGACTAGACAGGGTTGGCGTGGCCTATCATACATGTTATAGGAGGTGACTAGATAGGGTTGGCGTGGCCTATCATACATGTTATAGGAGGTGACTAGACAGGGTTCGCGTGGCCTATCATACATCTTATAGGAGGTGACTAGACAGGGTTGTGGCCTATCATACATGTTATAGGAGGTGACTAGACAGGGTTGGCGTGGCCTATCATACATGTTATAGGAGGTGACTAGACAGGGTTGGCGTGGCCTATCATACATGTTATAGGAGGTGACTAGACAGGGTTGGCGTGGCCTATCATACGTTTTATAGGAGGTGACTTGCCAGGGTTTGCGTGGCCCATCATACATGTTATAGGAGGTGACTAGACAGGGTTGGCGTGGCCTATCATACATGTTATAGGAGGTAATTAGACAGGGTTGGCGTGTCCTATCATACATGTTATAGGAGGTGACTAGACAGGGTTGGCGTGGCCTATCATACATGTTATAGGAGGTGACTAGACAGGGTTGGCGTGGCCTATCATACATATTATAGGAGATGACTAGACAGGGTTGGCGTGGCCTATCATACATGTTATAGGAGGTGACTAGACAGGGTTGGCGTAGGCCTATCATACATGTTATAGGAGGTGACTAGACAGGGTTGTGGCCTGTCATACATGTTATAGGAGGTGAACAGATAGGGTTGGCGTGTCTTATCATACATGTTATAGGAGGTGACTAGACAGGGTTGTGGCCTATCATACATGTTATAGGAAGGTGAACAGACAGGGTTGGCGTGGCCTATCATACATGTTATAGGAGGTGACTAGACAGGGTTGGCGTGGCCTATCATACATGTTATAGGAGGTGACTAGACAGGGTTGGCGTGGCCTATCATACATGTTATAGGAGGTGACTAGACAGAGTTGTGGCCTGTCATACATGTTATAGGAGGTGAACAGATAGGGTTGGCGTGTCTTATCATACATGTTATAGGAGATGACTAGACAGGGTTGTGGCCTATCATACATGTTATAAGAGGTGAACAGACAGGGTTGGCGTGGCCTATCATACATGTTATAGGAGGTGATTAGACAGGGTTGCATACATGTTATAGGAGGTGACTAGACAGGGTTGTGGCCTATCATACATGTTATAGGAGGTGAACAGACAGGGTTGGTATGGCCTATTATACATGTTATAGGAGGTGAGCAAACAGGGTTGGCCTATCATACATGTTATAGGAGGTGACTAGACAGGGTTGGCGTGGCCTATCATACATGTCATAGGAGGTGACTAGACAGGGTTGGCGTGGCCTATCAAACATGTCATAGGAGGGGACTAGACAGGGTTGGTGTGGCCTATCATACATGTCATAGGAGGTGACTAGACAGGGTTGGCCTATCATACATGTCATAGGAGGTGACTAGACAGGGTTGTGTCCTATCATACATGTCATAGGAGGTGACTAGACAGGTTGGTGTCCTATCATACATGTCATAGGAGGTGACTAGACAGAGGTTGCTGTCCTATCATACATGTCATAGGAGGTGACTAAACAGGGTTGTGTCCTATCATACATGTCATAGGAGGTGACTAGACAGGGTTGGTCCTATCATACATGTCATAGGAGGTGACTAGACAGGGTTGGCCTATCCATACATGTCATAGGAGGTGAATAGACAGGGTTGGCATGGCCTATCATACATGTCATAGGAGGTGACTAGACAGGGTTGGCAGTGGCCTATCATACATGTTCATAGGAGGTGACTAGACAGGGTTGGCGTGGCCTATCGTACATGTCATAGGAGGTGACTAGACAGGGTTGGCGTGGCCTATCATACATGTTATAGGAGGTGACTAGACAGGGTTGTGTCCTATCATACATGTCATAGGAGGTGACTAGACAAGGGTTGGCGTGGCCTATCATACATGTCATAGGAGGTGGACTAGACAGGGTTGGCCTATCATACATGTCTATAGGAGGGACTAGACAGGTTGTGGCCTATCATACATGTCATAGGAGGAGACAGACAAGGTTGTGGCTTACCATACATGTTTATAGGAGGTGACTAGACAGGGTTGGCGTGGCCTTATACATAATGTCATAGGAGGTGAACTAGACAGTGTGGCATGGCCTATCGTACATGTTATAGGAGGTGACTAGCCACTGTTGCAATCATAAAGTCATAGGAGGTGACTAGACAGGGTTGGCCTATCATACATGTATAGGAGGAGACTAGGACATTGTTGGCCATCATACATGTTATAGGAGGGAATAGAAAGGGTTGGCGTGGCCTATCGTACAGTTATAGGAGGTGAATAGACAGGGTTGGCGTGGCCCATCGTACATGTCATAGGAGGTTGACCTAGGACAGTGTTGGCCTGGCCAATCATACATGTTATAGGAGGTGAACTAGCCAGGGTGGCGTGGCTCTCATAACAGGTTATAGGAGGTGGACTAGACAGGGGGCGTGGCCTATCATACATTTTATAGGAGGTGACTAGACAGGGTTGGCGTGGCCTATCATACATGATATACGAGGTGACTAGACAGTGTTGGCGTGGCCTATCATACATGTTATAGGAGGTGACTAGACAAGGTTGTGGCCTATCATACATGTTATAGGAGGTGACTAGACAGTGTTGGCGTGGCCTATCATACATGTTATAGGATGTGACTAGACAAGGTTGTGGCCTATCATACATGTTATAGGTTGTGGCTAGACAGGGTTGGCGTGGCCTATCATGCATGTTATAGGAGGTGACTAGACAGGGTTGGCCTATCATACATGTCATAGGAGGTGACTAGACAGGGTTGGCGTGACCTATCATACATGTTATAGACGGTGATTAGACAGGGTTGGCGCGGCCTATCATACATGTTATAGGAGGTGACTACACATTGTTGGCGCGGACTATCACACATGTTATAGGAGGTGACTAGACGGGGATGGTGCGACCTATCATACATGTTATAGGAGGTGACTAGACAGGGTTGGCATGACCTATCATACATGTTATATTAGGTGACTAGACAAGGTTGTGGCCTATCATACATGTTATAGGAGGTGACTAGACAGTGTTGGCGTGACCTATCATACATGTTATAGGAGGTGACTAGACAGGGTTGGCGTGACCTATCATACATATTATAGGAGGTGACTAGACAGGGTTGGCGTGGCCTATCATACATGTTATAGGAGGTGACTAGACAGGGTTGACGTGGCCTATCATACATGTTATAGGCGGTGACTAGACAGGGTTGGCGTGGCCTATCATACATGTTATAGGAGGTGACTAGACAGGGTTGGCGTGGCCTATCATACATGTTATAGGAGGTGACTAGACAGGGTTGGCGTGGCCTATCATACATGTTATAGGAGGTGACTAGACAGAGTTGTGGCCTGTCATACATGTTATAGGAGGTGAACAGATAGGGTTGGCGTGTCTTATCATACATGTTATAGGAGATGACTAGACAGGGTTGGCCTATCATACATGTTATAGGAGGTGACTAGACAAGGTTGTGGCCTATCATACATGTTATAGGAGGTGAACAGACAGGGTTGGCGAGGCCTATCATACATGTTATAGGAGGTGACTAGACAGTGTTGTCGTTGGACTGGCTACTCCATCAGTTGTGAAACCTGGATCACCAAATAATCGGGGGGAGGACATGAAAGGAGCAGTAGGAGACAGCGCAGGGAAGGGTGGTGTAGGCATGAGATTGTGGAAGGTCTAAAGCTTCAATGAAAGGTGAAGAGGAAGAAAATCGAACCAGTCAGCAGCACACCTGTAGGATGTCGGTACAGGACCCTTGGACACCGTTAATGCATTGGGCATGTGGTGTTAGACCCATATCTGTATCGACCAATCAGCACTCATTGGGTGGGATAGTCACTATCATCCTGGTCGCCTTTACTGTCCAAGACATTTCCTGGCATCCAGTTTTGCCTGGGACGAATCAAGAGCCCAGGTCAATGTTTAAAACCGCCCTGATGCGGAACATGGGCGATAGGGGCAAGCAAATCCACCTGGCAGATACCAGCAAGGGTGAATAACTAATATAATTAGTTTTGTCTTTAAAACACAGTTAGAGGTTAAGAACTCCACCGAACGGCAGGAGGCAGTATTTCCTTGCCAAATATTTTGGCCCCTTTACTCTTTGTGCACTCCCACGGGGTAGGTCCAGAAATTATTCGAAGCTCTGACAGGCGGACAATTAGAGCATTGCTTTGCTGATCCGACAGTTTCTGCAGCTTGTCTTGTTCCAGATGTAGAGGTGTTACCTTTCCTCTGGAGTGAACTAGGTAGGTCGAAAGAGGGATCATGCTGCATGGGCAACACATGATCTCTATATTTTTAGCCCTAGTACAGTTTCTGAATGGTTTTCATTTATTTACTGTTGGTGAAATATTCAAGGATACACAGAAGGAGCTCAAGCAGATGCAAGTGTGTTCATTGGTTTGTGTATTCTGCTTCTTTATTGGTGTATTATTTGTACCCTACAGCCTTAACCAGTCATGTTATCTGTTTCAAAACAGTGACATTTGTGAAATAATCTCTAAAGACACTGATTTTCTATTGGTCAAATTGTTTTTCAAGAAACTGATTTTGATAGGTCACAATATTCTTCAAGATTCTGTGGTTTCTTTTGGTCACATTGTCTTCTAGAACTCTGATTTCATTTGACCACATTCTTTGAAATCAATAACAACAAGACAATAGCCACTTCCTTTGTAAAATTCCCACTATATTTTTGTTTAGATCTGTTCAGGCAGTTTGTACTTAAATTATCTGACCAATACGCATCCTTGTAGTTGGGTCAGACATTTCATCATCTGAAACGACAATGTAGAATATTGTAGTGACTTATGTGATATATATATATATATATATATATATATATATATATATATATATATATATATATATATATATATATATATATATATATATATATATATATATATATATATACATACTAGCTGACCCGGCCTGGCTTCGCCCAGTCCCTGGAGGGGATCTATCTATCTATCAGTCTGTCTGTCTGCTTGTTTGTTTGTTTGTCTGACCCGCTCCGGCTTCACCCAGTCCCTGGTGGGGAGCATCTCATTTAATTCATATAAGTAGTCATATAAGCTCCCGTTCCCGACTATCTGTCTGTCTGTCTGACCCGGCTTCACCCAGTCCCTGGTGGGGAGCATCTCATTTAATTCATATACGTAGTCATATAAGCTCCCGTTCCCGACTAACTGTCTGTCTGTCTGACCCGGCCCGGCTTCACCCAGTCCCTGGTGGGGAGCATCTAATTTAATTCATATACGTAGTCATATAAGCTCCCGTTCCTGACTATCTGTCTGTCTGAGCCGGCCCGGCTTTACCCAGTCCCTGGTGGGGAGCATCTCATTTAATTCATATAAGTAGTCATATAAGCTCCCGTTCCCGACTATCTGTCTGTCTGTCTATCTATCTGACCTGGCGTGGCTTCGCCCAGCTTCTGGCGAGAAGCGTCTCATTAAATTCACACAGTAACTTAAAAGAATGTCCTTTCACACACCATCCATTATTTTTAATGAAAATTGTTTTTAATCACCTACATGACTGTAGATAACTTCTTTAAGCATAAGAGTTACAATGTTATGCATTATGTTTATGAAAACTTTGAAAATGCCTTAAAGATTATCTTCTTCAGCTTTCCGAGCCATTGAGGTTCTTTGCTGCAAATACAATCCGTCTCCATTCGTCTCTCTGTTGGACCTTCTCTTGCCAGTCGTTGATTCCAAGTGCTTGTAGGTCTGTACATGTATTATCTCTCCACCGTCTTCTTGGTCTACCTCGGGGTCTACGGTCATTTATTTCCTGAGTGGGGGTTTTTTTTTTTTTTTTAAAAACCCCCCAGT
>JACEFZ010003011.1:0-107931 GCA_014155875.1 Cepaea nemoralis
CCCCAAAAAACACTATATCCATTACAATCAGCGATCTTTAGCTATTCAAGGTTTCATTTGTAACACGTGTTAGTTAGTGAATAAGCTATATGAACATCTACATAGCACTAATAACCACCCTTATCAACTAATTTCACTAACCCATACCCACTACTATCCCCACCGCACCTATTCCTTCTATTCAGTACTATTGTACACCACCAATGCGCTAATAGTTCAAAATATTTTAAACACACCACTCACCCACGTTCTTTACAACCCTTTTACTTAATGACTTTTCCGTATGCACCCCCTCCACGTCTGTTATGAACCGACCACCGTCACACCCGCCGGAGATTTTCCCACACTTGCCCGACGTATAACTCCCCGGTACTACGTTCCAGAATTTTCCACTATGCCGCTACTTATTTAATATGCATTGTATTGTTTATACATGATTTAATAAAAATTATTATATACCTGATAGTGGTTAAGCCCGAACCGCCTAGTCTCACCCCACGCGCCCACCCCCTCGCCACCACCCCCTCGCCACCACCCCGCACCCCGTCGTTATTTATTTTATTTTTATTTATTTAATTTTATTTTTTTAATAATTAATTAAAATTTTTATACACCCACTCAATAGTTATCTGCCCTTAGAAACATAAAATCTTAGAATTATCGCCCTTAGATATGACCTAGATACCACCCCTTACCCCTTACCCAACTATATGACCGAGGGGGAGTGAAAATCAGCCGAGGTCAAGGTCAATTGCCGGAGGCTCCGGCAAATCCTACCCGAATTGCGCTTTTCTAACTACTGGCAACGTGATACAATGTGTGGATTCATCGATTGGCATTTTTCCATTCCCAATATCCAACAATTGTTTTGCGAAAACTTCTGCGGATGCATCATGTTGTAGTTGTACACGCATGTTGGTCTTCAAAGTCAATTTCTGAACGTGTTGCCATAAAACTGATGATTTCAGACATGCATTAAGTTCATCAGCGGGTGTTGAACGTGGTATAACTGGTAGAGTTTGTCGAAAATCACCAGACAATAAAATAAGTGCGCCACCGAAGAGCTGTTCATTTCCTCTGAAATCTTGTAGTGTACGATGAAGCGCCTCCAATGCTTTTTTGTGTGTCATGGTACATTCGTCCCATACAATGAGTTGACATGATTGGAGTACTTTACCCATTCCAGAATTTTTTCGGATATTGCATGTCGGTGTCTCAGTGATGTGAATATTCAAGGGCAATTTTAGTGTTGAATGTGCTGTTCGGCCACCATCCAAAAGAGTTGCCGCAATTCCAGATGATGCGAGCGCCAGCGCAATATTTTGTCGTGATCTTATGGTTGCCAATATAAGTGAAATGAGAAAAGTTTTGCCTGTGCCTCCTGGCGCATCTAGAAAATACAATCCACCGGTTTGGCTTTTAATTGCATACATAATTATGTCATACACTATACGTTGTTCTGGAACCAATTTCAGAAGATTCGTTTGAACAAATGCACACAATTCGTCGACATCAAAGAGTGATTCTCGTTGCAAATCACGATCGAAAAGATCGTTTGCAGATCGATCCGGCGCAGTCATTCCCAATTGTACCAGTGGTTTGTTAGCGATTGACAAACATATGTCCTCAGTCGAAACCAATGCTTCATTATACACATTTGGTGTGAATTGAATGTCCGGATTTTGATTCATTGCACGCAAACGATGTAGGCTGTCTTCACTCATATAGTCTTTGTATTTTTCCCAAAGATCTTTTGGATTGGATGGGAAGCATGTTGTCAATATGATGGCAAATAACGTGCGTATTTGCTGTGGTTGAGCAGTATTTGATGCATCAGCGAGTGAAGTGTCCCAGTGTGCATCGTTTTCAAGAAGATGTAATTCTTGGCAAGTTTCACGATAAGTGGCACATACTTGACCGTTTACTGTTCTTAATTCTTGAAAGGATGTCGGTCCACGTACGTTGATTGACAGTAAGCGCAAGTAAAAGCATTCTGAATTGTGTGGGTGAACAGTGTACAGACGGCCTAACGCGTCGGTAGAATATAAATTGGTATGTCCTTCAACTGCTTTACCTTGTTTGCGACGTTGAAAATTTTTCGCTGATGCATTCCATGTGTAGTATGTTAGCACTTCAGAGTAAAGTAGTGTCTTTGCAAACATATTCCCACACAAAGAAAAAAATGCAGTTAACGTTGTTGGTGGTGGTGACAATGCTCGTTCACTTGCATTTTCTGTTGTGAAGTACACGCGCTGTCCATTTTCAAGGTGCACTGCCAAATGAACAACTGTTGGATGACGTTCATGGATTGGAAATGATAAAACACGCCATACTGCTTCATTACTATTAATGTAGCATCCCACATGATATTGGTCTATTTCATCGATAGATGCAGATGCATTTCCCACTCCAAAAATTGCCATATCGCTTCCTTTGTTGACATATTTGCAAATGTACTTGATCGATTTAACCGAATTGCAATACTCGACATTGATATGTGCTTTGTACGTTTTCGAGAGTAACGGTGAATACGGTACAACCCAACGATTATCGACTTGAACATCATTGTTTCGTACTTTTAAAGTGATAGATTTGCTGTCATCTTCAGTTGAGCGTCGACGATATAGTGGATATCCGTCATTGCCAGTGATTGTCTCTGCATGTAAATGTCTTGGTTACCGTTTTGTGCATTTTCCATCAGACATGCAAGGTGAATTGTTATTGAGGAAGCCACATGGACCATGAATCATGTTTTTGGTGATGACTTCAAGTAACTCTGGATCAATGTCGACATCTGGTATTTCTGCTGAGATGACTTGATCAATTTGATCTGGTGTGATTTTTTCCATCAACCAAATCAAAATGTGTGCATGTGGCAATCCTCTTTTTTGCCATTCGATGGAATACATCCAACAGCGTGTCTCTCCAAAAACGTGATGCTTGACAATTAAATCCATTAAAGATTTCAATTTTTGCTTGAACACACGTGCGGAAATATCAGGGCGATCTGATGATGATTGTCCAGTTAACAAAAGTTCTTTTATTTCATCCCATGTATGATTGCATGTGAAGGTAATAAACAAAGCTGGGCGGCCATATGCGCGAACATATGTCATTGCATCTTGTGCGTATTCATGCATGTGCCGTGGACTCCCTGTAAATGTGGCCGGGAGTGTGATATTTTTCCCCAATTCATTTGGATTAACATTTTTATCATTAACAATTGCATCACGTAAATGAATGTACTCTTCTGAACGCAACTTTGTTTGATTTAAGCGAATGTAGAGGAGTCGTTCGCTTTCGATTTTCGCATACATGTCGACAATGTATTGAAGGAACAATTGTCGACATTTCAAGATATGATTTTCAGCGTTTTCACGAATCACCAATCGATATGAATAGTAATTCATGGCACTGACTTTCTTATTCGTTTCCTCATCTGTTTGTGGATTTATTAATTTGATATTTATATAATATCCATCTTCCCCTTGCCAAAATATAATCGGATATTGCAATGCGTCGTATGAACGATGAGTTTCTGAGACTCGCTGAACATCACCATTTCTGCGATGAAGAATTATATCACGTGAGTTAGATTCTTCGCCAACTATTACGATCGCCATCTCATCAATTGTTGGTGCATTGTACCGTCTATCGTGCTCTCAGACAGGTGTTTTGTCTGCTCTAACTACAACTCTGTAGTCATTAGATGGCATTTGTTCAAGGGCAGTTCTGAACAATCTAATTAATTCGTTGTGCTGATCGAATAAATTTTGTAATGCAGCGACAATTTCTCGTTTAGTGCCTGTATTGAATCGACATCGTTGATCAATTTGTTCACCAGTGTTTCCCATGAAGTAAATTTGAAGATATTTGGGATCTGCGTTCGGCAGTGGTAGTAGTGATCCTGCGCGATGATAAATTTGCCCCTGAACCTTGAATGTCGGCATGTAATTCTCGCGCACGATATTTGTTGCACCAAACGATGTCATTTGGAAACATGAATTGTACTTGCGAATGTTTGCCAAGAAATGTTGCGATTGTCTCGTGACACCTGATACCAACGTTGACAATGGTTCGGGTGGTGAATGTAATTCTGACAATTTCACTTTTCCACCCATGCAGCAAATTCCTGGTGTTTCATTCTTAAATTTGAGGGCACTGCAATACATGCATAATTTATCCATTTTTCCAATAACCACACTTGGATGAAGACTGTAATCATAATGAGCATCGTAACGAAATGCACCAAGATTTAAATCAGCGCCCAGTGATTGTCTGGATCGAGCAGTGCGTACTCGATTGGTTTCCAATCTTGCTTCCCGTTGCTCGCCTGTTTCAGATGAACGTGCTTGAGCAGCGAGTACTCGATTGGTGTCCAGTCTTGCTTCCCGTTGCTCGTCTGTTTCTGATGAGTGTGCTTGAGCAGAGAGTACTCGATTGGTTTCCAGTCTTGCTTCCCGTTGCTCGTCTGTTTCTGATGAACGTGATTGAGCAGCGAGTACTCGATTGGTTTTCAGTCTTGCTTCCCGTTGCTCGTCTGTTTCTGATGAACGTGATTGAGCAGCGCGTGCTCGATTGGTTACCAGTCTTGCTTCCCGTTGCTCGTCTGTTTCTGAAGCTCGTAATGCCTTTTTCTTTCGTGCTTGAGGTGTAGATCCACCAATCGCTTTTCGTTTGGGTGGCATAACTGATTTAGTTTTGGACCCTAATTGAAAAAAGATTTCAGATGAATGTGACTGAGCGGTCTGCAAGGTGTGGAATGCGCCTGGCCCTGCAGCCAGCAGGGTTAGGATCGGCTAGCCTCTCCCAGGAGGGGTGAAGAGCGAAAATTAGTAGCCTGCCGATGACCCGCAGACTACACAAGTCAACCCCCACCTCCACGTGGTGCAGACAGGGCAACCATGACCGCGAGGTCATGGGCTAACGGGGCTATGGCTCGCCATAGGGGATGGACTCCCTGTGGTCAGATTAGTGTCCTAAACCTGCGACTGGCCTAGCAAGCCGGCAGGGGATCTTCATACTGCTCGTAGAAAAACTAAGAAGGTATAGACGGACCTAAACGAACATCCCTTGAAACAAGTAAAGAGCTTCAAGTACCTAGGAAGTATAATATCATCAAATGGCAGATCAGAAGACGAGATCGAAAATAGGTGCAATAAGGCAAATCAACTCATTGGACAAATGGCACCAATACTAAAGAACAAACATGTATCAATAACTACTAAGAAAGCACTTTACAACACAATCTTCCTACCAACTCTGTGCTACCAATGCCAAACCTGGACAATGACAGAAAAAGAGAAAAGAAAAATCACAACAACAGAAATGAGGTTCCTGAGAAGAATACTCAACGTATCAAGAAGAGATAAGATCAGAAATGAAGAAATCAGGACTAAAGTGGGGGTTAAAGCTGCTCTAGATTTTATTAGAAAGCAGCAAGTCAAATGGTTTGGCCATGCAAGTAGGCTACCAGTCAACAGCATGCCACAACAAGCAATGCTGTACAGACCAGATGGAAACAGAGGAAGAGGCCGACCACGTAAACGTTGGACGGAGGGAATAACAGAATCCATGGGAATGTCGATATACGAAGCCCATAACCGGGCACTCTCACGAAGTTTATACTTCACCTCGACACCGCAAGGTACAAGAGGAACATGATGAGATGAGCATTGTTTCAGATAGACGGATAGGTAGACAGACAGACAGACAGACAGACAGACAGACAGACAGACAGACAGATATATAGATAAAGAGAGGGGTAGGTAGGTAGGCAGGCATGTAGGCAGGCAGGCAGACATATAGATAGATATATATAATAGACGGACAGGTAGATAGTCAGACAGACAGACAGACAGACAGACAGATATATAGATAGATAGATAGATAGATAGATAGATAGATAGAGAGAGAGAGAGAGAGAGAGAGGTAGGTAGGTAGGCAGGCAGGTAGGTAGGCAGGCAGACAGACAGACAGATATATAGATAGAGAGAGGGGTAGGTAGGTAGGCAGGCAGGTAGGCAGGCAGGCAGGCAGACATATAGATTGATATATATATAATAGACGGACAGGTAGATAGTCAGACAGACAGACAGACAGACAGACTGACAGATATATAGATAGATAGATAGATAGATAGAGAGAGAGAGAGAGAGAGAGAGAGAGGTAGGTAGGTAGGCAGACAGACAGACAGACAGATATATAGATAGAGAGAGGGGTAGGCAGGTAGGCAGGCAGGTAGGCAGGCAGGCAGACATATAGATAGATATATATAATAGACGGACAGGTAGACAGACAGACAGACAGACAGAGAGAGGGGTAGGTAGGTAGGCAGGCAGGCATATAGATAGATATATATAATAGACGGATAGGTAGACAGACAGACAGACAGACAGACGGACGGACGGACGGGTGGGCGGACGGACGGACGGACAGACAGACAGACAGACAGACAGACATGGCCCCAACTTCCTCGCGTGCTCTAATGTCAAATCATTTGAGTATTACCTGTTAGAAACTATCAGAGATGCTCTGGCGCAGTCACTCCAAGAACCTTCACTAAGATATAGAACTACATCACCGTGTATAAGCCGTTGATGGCAAGCTGCACTTCTAAATGTCGGCTAGTAACAACTGTAAACTTGTCTTGTGTTCACGAAGGCTGGAGCTCGAATGCCCACAAACTACCGTCAGGTAGTTATGCCACGTACTGTATGACGTGGCATTTGTTTATTCTCGGTGCTCCATTTTTTTTTTTTTTTATGGTTTATGTTAGACGTTTATTTTGTACTAAAACAGTGTCACTTTGCATTTGCGAATACAGCATATACATTCATACACATGTGACAACATTATATTCTGGGCATGGTGTAATTACCAACATATGACCTGTTGACGATGATGGTTGAGTAATCATCTGTTCTCATGTATACCAGACCATTTAATAGAGACTCTTTCACACTCTAGGCATTCTCATTCACACTTAGTTTCGTGTAAACAAGTTCAATAGTATTGTTGAATCACTTTTGTTCCTGAAAATGTTTCATTCGTATGTATCTACAAATTTCCCTACGTTAACCTCGCAGTAAACATACTGTTTGTAGAACGCGTACGTGAGATAGAGGAAAAATAGAGAGAGAGAGAGAGAGAGAGAGAGAGAGAGAGAGAGAGAGAGAGAGAGAGAGAGAGAGAGAGAGAGAGAGAGAGAGAGAGAGAGAGAGAGAGAGAGAGCCAAAACAGATTGAAGTTTGCTACACGTGTGGCTTTGGGCCGTTTACAGGTACAAAGGATTTATTGGGGAGGGGGAGCTGGGCCGAGTACTGTTTTTTTTCTTTTTTCAAACGTTTATTTCATACAAAGCAATGTGTATTTACAAGTTGTAGTGTGTGTTTCTTTTGTTTGTGTATATTACAGAGCGTTGCCGTTTGTTAGTGTTAAGTGTGACATTGTGAATAAAACATATACATACATATATACAGTTATGTTAATATGACATTTGTGGCATAGTGCATGTAGATACACATTCCTTGCATATGCTTCACTTCCACTTCCGCAAGCGGAATGCATGAAACACCTGTCCATCTCGCCCTCTCCTCTCTCTCTCTCTCTCTCTCTCTCTCTCTCTCTCTCTCTCTCTCTCTCTCTCTCTCTCTCTCTCTCTCTCTCTCTCTCTCTCACATACACACGCACACACACGCACACACAATCTCATGCTTTCTGGAGACCGCAGTACATTTAAATGCCCCTCGCTTGGACAATAAACTTTAAACTATCATTTCCATTAAAATGTGGCTTCCTTGTAATTTCTGGGTCACTAAGCTCCCGAGGCGAAGGCCGTTGGTGTTGTTGCCTGATGACAAATTTCAGGGTGACGCTCTAGTCCATGATGTCTTTTGTTTGGGGGACAAGAATCAGGGATTTACAACTAGCAATTAGGGTCCATGGTCTGTCCCCAGGGAGATAATTGGTCCAAAATTGTGATAGTGTCTGGGTTTTATATACAATGGGAAGGACTTAAAACCTGGCCACTAAAAGCCACCTTAGCTTACTGGGTACTTAAAGGGCTCATCGAATTTGTTTAACATGGTGGTGCATATTTTTCTTTTGAAAACTATAATTACCGTATAACATCATTTTAATACTTAAGGTACCGACTTGGTTTAAAGACTGCTGCACGCACGCACGCGCGCGTGCGCGCACACACACTTGTACACATGCGCGTGCAAATTCATGCACCACACACGCACACACACCTGCCTCCACACACAGACGCATACATATGTTACTGCCAACGGCACAGACACCCATCCACAATATATTTCATGTTGCACATTCAAATATAATAATGGGAAAATTAATAATAATAGTAGCAGTAATAATAATAGTATTAATAATAATAATAATAATAATAATATAATTGTAAGATTATTAATACCATCAATAAATACATTTACAGTTGTAGTATCCTTTATTTAAAACAAGTTATTTGCTTCTTCTGTAATATGTGCTGTCTTCAGCCAAATATTTTACTAGATTTGCGCTTGTGGGGCTAAGATTAGAATGTTTGCGACTTTTTCCACACACACACACGCACACGCGCACGCGCGCACGCATACACGCACACACACACACACACACACACACACACGAAAGCTAGCGAAAAAAGGCCCAGCATGACCTCTCAGTAGATCGGACCGATGCACACTGCGTTTTGTGTGATCCTGAAGCAAGTTTGAGTCTGCCAATCTGTGGTCTTAATCCCCACCCACTTAGTCAGGAAACCCTAACCCCCTCCCCCAAGAGGGGTGGGGGAATCATCCCTGGTTGAGAACCTCTGAGTTAGACCAACGATAAACTTCCAACTAAGATTAGTAGTCAATTTATTAACCTTGAACTTTGACCCGGCCACAATCTAGAGTGAATAGTTCAACGTTTTCATGAATTGTATGATAAGGAAGCAGTGAGTTAACTGAAATTAAAATAAGTGGCACGAGCTAATATTTAATGGGTCACCGATATTTAAGGAGGGTTTTACTGAAGCATTTGTTATCAGTACAGGTGTTTAACATATAAAGAGCGTATCAGAGGTGAGGCAGTCTTTGTGTTATTCACTGTTAGAGCATTGCTTTTTATTCGTTAGACGTTAATGTTGATATGAGATTAGTTGTCAGCTTCACTACACAAGTCGTCTGCATGATATCCTTGAGGGAACGGGTAGAGTAGTAGCTAGATGCTGGCCTAAAGTCCCGGAGGTATGGGTTCAAATCTCGCATGGAGACTAGGTTTTTTTTTGTTTTTGTTTTTTAATGAACCTGGGCTCCTTAGTCAACCAAGTATAAAATGGAAATGTCTTGGAAGTAATGGCGTCCGGGTGATACTCACCACATCACATAGCAGAGTGCTGATGTATTATGTTTTTTTTTTTTTTTTTTGCATATCCTATTTACAGGACATCGCTGTCAACACCAGCATTTTTTACTGCTGTTGTTGATGTCTTGGCAAGTTTACGTTCAGTAGTTTGCCAGTGCTTTCTGAGCGGCCGGCTCACTTATCCCGTTAGTTACCAACGCGGCAAGAACCGCTTCAAATTCTCGCACGCTGCGTAACCCTACGTGGATAAACGGGATTACAGAGAAAGTCGTTTAACTCCTAGGCCAGTGAGACCAGCAAAAAGACAATACACAGCTTAAATATTATTACATGGAAAGGTTGATGGGACGCGCGCAAAAGGATTAGGGCAGTTTAAATGGAAAGATAACATTAAGCGATGGACTAGAAGATAACTGTTTAAATAGGATGATAACATCATCAGACGGACTATAATACTGCTATCTCAATGGGAAGATAACATCAAGAGATGGACTATAATACTGCTATCTCAATGGGAAGATAACATCAAGAGATGGACTATAATACTGCTATCTCAATGGGAAGATAACATCAAGAGATGGACTATAATACTGCTATCTCAATGAAGATAACATCAAGAGATGGACTATAATACTGCTATCTCAAATACTGCTATCTCAATGGGAAGATAACATCAACAGATGGACTATAATACTGCTATCTCAATGGGAAGATAACATCATGAGATGGACTATAATACTGCTATCTCAATGGGAAGATAACATCAAGAGATGGACTATAATACTTCTATCTCAATGGGAAGATAACATCAAGAGATGGACTATAATACTATTATCTCAATGGGAAGATAACATCATGAGATGGACTATAATACTGCTATCTCAATGGGAAGATAACATCAAGAGATGGACTATAATACTGCTATCTCAATGGGAAGATAACATCAAGAGATGGACTAGAATACAAATGTAAAACGAGAAGATAACATCAAGAGATGGACTAGAATACAAATGTAAAACGAGAAGATAACATCAAGAGATGGACTAGAATACAAATGTAAAACGAGAAGATAACATCAAGAGATGGACTAGAATACAAATGTAAAACGAGAAGATAACATCAAGAGATGGACTAGAATACAAATGTAAAACGAGAAGATAACATCAAGAGATGGACTAGAATACAACTAGAATATAGGAAGATAACATCAAGAGATGGACTGGAACACAACTGGAATATAGGAAGATAACATCCAGAGATTCACAAGAATACAAATGGAATATAGGAAGATAACATCAAAAGATGGACTAGAATGCAACTGGAATGTAGGAAGATAACATCAAGAGATGGACTAGAATACCAAGTTACAACGAGAAGATAACATCAAGAGATGGACTGGAATAAAACTGGAATATAGGAAGATAACATCAAGAGATGGACTAGAATACAATTCGAATATAGAAAGATAACATCAAGAGATGGACTGAAACACAACTGAAATATAGGAAGATAACATCAAGAGATTTACTAGAATACAAATGGAATATAGGAAGCGGGCCTGCAGTCAGTAAGCTGGCATAGCTTTTCGGTCAGTCCTGTCTGGCGTAGCTTGAAAGCTCGTCGGTAGGCGTCCAATGGGTTTGCATGTATCACTGGGTACCGAGGGAGAGCGCTGAGCTATTGCTACTCTTGGCCTACGTGTACGTGAATAGTCCGTCTGTGTGACAGATATCTGGTGGATCCTGCCTGTAGTCACATGCTTGTCTCAAAGATTAAGCCATGCACTATCTCACGGTTAAACCGCGAATGGCTCATTAAATCAATCGAGGTTCTTTAGATAACACGATTCTACTTGGATAACTGTGGCAATTCTAGTGCTAATACCCGCCTCTGGCGTTCGTTTTTTCTGATGGCTGTGTGAGGTGCACCCAATTCGGGAACTTCCCAGCCGACGCAAGTTAGTGAGGCAGGCGCTTCGAGAATGTGACCGCAGCGCGAAAGTGGAGTCGTGGTTTGAGCGGGCGAAAGAGCAAATTTTATATGACCGTTCGACAAAGTCTCGATAAGCGCCCACTCTCACTCTCGATGAGTAGTAGGCCTGCAGTCAGCAAGCTGGCATAGCTTTTCGGTCAGTCCTGCCTGGCGGCGTCCAGTGGTTTTGCATGTATCACTGGGCACCGAGGGAGTGCGCTGAGTGATGGATACTCTTGGCTTTGTGCGTGAATAGTCCCTCTGTGTGATAGATATCTGCCAGTAGTCATATGCTTGTCTCATAGTTTAAGCCATGAATGTCTCACCCTCTCACGGTGAAACCGCGAATGGCCAATTAAATTGCCGGGTCCAGACACATATTCTACGGACTTCTTCACCTGAGGCATATGGCCGAACGCCTCTAAGTCAATATCCCCCGGATGTGAGGGCCTGACCTTTACTCACCCTCTGCTGAATGGAGGTGAGATGTTGAACCTGCTACATGCTTGGTCCAGACACTTGTTCTACAGCTCTCAACTGAGGGATATGGCTGAACGCCTCTAAGTCAATATCCCCCGGGTGTGAGGTTCTGACCGTTACTCACCCAGTGCTGCATGGCGCTGAGATGCTGAGCCGTTAGCATCTGCATTTCGTGGAAAGTCCGAATCTAAAGCTCACTGAGTGGATGTCGTCTGCAGACTGGCCGTTCCTGTTTGCATGGGGAGCGGCCAGTAGCGAAAGAAATAATGCCCAATATAAGAGTAAGTGAGGAAGTGAAGCAGCCATGCACAGATCGTGATGATTCCTTGTGTGAGCCCAGTACCAGAGCACTATGTGTCAACTCTGCAATTATGGAGGCCTCCTTGGATGGCGGGGAATGTCCATGATCTGCCCCTGCCTTCCCTTCACGGTTGACTGTGATGTCTTTGGCCATTTTATCTTGACCAGCTGGGATGAGGACAACGCCACAACAGTGAGAGTCGAATATCCTTCGAAACACCCGGGAAGGTTAACCCGGTCAACAAACACCCGCAGAAGTCAGAACCGAAAGCTCGCTGAGTGGATGTCATCTGCAGACTGACAATTCCTGGTTTGCGTGTGGAGCGGCCAGTAGCGAACGAAATTCCCAATATACGGAAGTGAGGAACTGAAGCAGCCATGCGCAGGACGTGACGATTCCTTGGGTGAGCCCAGTACCAGAGCGCTGTGTATCGGCTCTGCAATTATGGAAGCCTCCTTTGATGGAAGGGAATGCCCGTGGTCTGCACCTGCCTTCCCTTGAGAGTTGACCGTGATGTCTTTGGCCGTTCTAGCTTGACCAGCTGGGATGTGGATGACGCAACAACACTGAGCGTGGAATGACCCTCGAAACGCCCGGGAAGGTTAACCCGGTCAATAAACACCCGCAGAAATCGGACGTGTCGGCCTAAAGGCGCAATTAAACTGGCACAACGTAATTACATCTCCGGATGAACGCAGAAGAAGAAGAAGAAGAAGAAGAAGAAGAAGAAGAAGAAGAAGAAGAAGAAGAAGAAGAAGAAGAAGTAGTAGTAGTTCCGTTCGGATATTTTTAATTGAAATGTTGTACCATCAGGCTAATTTAAATGAAATGTTATATATATATATATATATATATATATATATATATATATATATATATATATATATATATATATATATATATATATATATATATATATATATATATATATATATATATATATATATATAAAGCTTCATATTTAATATCCCTTACAGGACGTTGCAGTCAACACCAGCATTTTACTGCCGTTGTTGATGTCTTGGCAAGTTTTTACGTTCAGTAGTTTTCCATTGCTTTCTGAACGATCGGCTCCCATACCAACACGTTAAACCCAGCGCGACACGGTCTGTTGCCAAATCGGTCGGAACTTTAAAAAAAAATAAAGCCAGCAAAAACCTTCCACACTGTTCAACAAATACCTTGCAGCGATAAAGGAAACGTTATATGTACTGATAGCCAGCTGCTTGACTTCGTTTCCCAGTTTCAATGCTTCAAGCATGTTCGTGCCACAGGTGTCTTTAATATCCTGCGTCCATCTTCTTACTAGCTGACACCGTTTCTCCATCGAGTAGCCATTGCTGTTCATCTTAAGTCACTGTAATGTTTATATGGCCAGGGTATTTCAGTTTGAACTCAAGCGTAGTGTCTTTTAGTACACTTATCTGATTCTTGCGCGTGGAATAGCTTTCCTTAATACCAGTGTTCCTTAGGCACTTGTAATTTACGTTCCCAAATCAAGGACGAGAAGTAAACATTCTAGTCCAACTAATTGGTGTTTTTTCCCTTCGGACTTATTTAATTTTGCCAATGACGATCAGTCAAACAGCTCAAGGCCCATATCATTGTCACACTCCTCAGTTTCTTCTTTCTTCTTCTTCTCTTTCTAATATTTCGGTCTCTTGTGCTCTGTTCGCAATAAAATAAAAATGTTAACCAAATCTTCTGTCCGCAATCTTAAACAAAATGATGAGCTTATCTTGCCGTGACAATTTGTTTTAACATTCGCTCGTTTTTAACTCAAGAGTAGTCCATACGGGTACTACTACTTCTAGTGTACTGGTCTGATATTTGCGTGTGGATTAGCTTTCCCTATTACCAGTATCCCTCGCCATCAGGTGAATCCACCCAGACTTTAGAGGTATTTGTAATGTATGTCCCCAAGTCAAGGACGAGAAGTCAGCATTTTAGTCCAACTGACCATGTGGGGTTGAACCCACTATCTTGGCATCAGCACACCGGATGTTTAACAACGATCGTTCTGATCCATTACGCCATGCTGATCTCCTGACAATTTGAGATACCATCATTTTTCGGTAGAAGCTTTCATAAAAATGTTTGCTGCTTGATACCTTATGTTTACGTCAGTTTATTGTAGAGATGCACAATGCCTCGGTTTGTTGCAGTGGGCTAGTATTCTGCAGAATCGTCAATGCTGTAAGATTAAGGAGATACACTTTGCTAACATTTCTATAGCTTTTTGAAAATTATCATTGTTTTAATAGTGAATATAATTTATCTCTGTTATCTTCCTGTTGGAAGCTGAACAGTTGAAATAACTCTCGCAATAATGGGGTTTTGTTAGCCTTTTTTTAATTCAGATTCAAATACCGTTGCTATTCTTCATCACTTGCACAACTGTTGTCGAAGCATGTTTTTAATCCATACAACTTCCTAAAGTTTTCCGTATGTTCTACACTAGTGTCATACCGCGATAAATGAGTAGCTTATTGCTACCAATATGAAAACCCTTGATTATCTGTTGACTTGTTTTGTTTTAAAACAGTGAACTTGCAACAACAGCAAAAAAAAACACAATTGGATTTTGTAAAATAGATTAACCAAGCTCACCGTTAGGCGAAAGTCTGTTACACTGTAACACAGAAAATGACATTCCGTTGTTATCTGCAGGAAATTTCATATTGTCAGCATCTGCCGGCCCCTTCTGAATTCTCCTGAATAACCAATTATAATAACAAATGGGTAGCTAAAGGATCTCCTTTATCATATTTAATCGTTAATTCAATACAGTTATCTAGCCAATGGTTCTGAACACAACTGTATTCAATCACTGATACCTCTTGGCACCATCTCTCATGTGATATTTCAACTTCACTGATACCTCTTGGCACCATCTCTCATGTGATATTTCAACTTCCATTTCATCCTTACTGTCTGAAATGGATTCTGTTTTAATATTTAAAAGTGCAAAATAATGAGACCGCACCGGTCGCCCTAGGTAATTGGTTATCAGCGTGCATGTAGGCACTGGACACCCGTCAGAACTGGCACTGTGCACATCTACCGGTAGGGCCAGATTGGATGTATGATGTACTGTCTCAGAGGTCGGATGTACATCAATCAGTATGTCCATATTATATTTACCGATTGAGAGGTCAGATGTACATCTACCAGTAGGGCTTGATTATATTTACCGATTGAGAGGTCAGATGTACATCTACCAGTATGTCCTTAATATATTTACCGATTCAGAGGTCAGATGTGCATCTACAGTATGTCCATATTACATTTACCGATTCAGAGGTCAGATGCGAATCTTCCAGAAGGGACAGATGAAATTTACCGATTTAGAAGTGATGTACATCCATCAGTACGTCCATATTACATTTACCGATTCAGAGGTCAGATGCACATCTACCAGTATGTCCATATTACATTTACCGATTCAGCGGTCAGAGGTACATCTTCTAGTAGGGACAGATTATATTTACCGATTCAGAGGTCAGATGTACATCTTCCAGTATGTTCGTATTATATTTACCGATTCAGAGGTCAGACGAATCTACCAGAATCTTCCAATAGGGCCAGATTATATTTACCGATTCAGAAGTCAGATATGTTGTGGGTTTCTCTTAAGTCTTTAGTCTGACCATGAAGGAGTAGGCTGAGAAAATTGAAATTTGGCACATGTATAGCTCATTCAATTTGTAATGGACATATGAATTATGAATTTCCCTCCTCAACTGGTTGTCCCGATATGGTGCATGGCACAACACAGCCTATTGACCAGATCTACGCACCCAACGGTTTGTCAGAACAATGGAGAAAACAGTCGCCAGGACTGTAATAAAATTCTTGATGTTACAGGGAAAAACACCTACAGAGATGGAGCCAGTGTTTGAAGAAGTCTGTCCTTTGTATGCTTCTGTGAAAAAAAATGTTGTTTGCAGTTTAAGTGTGGCCGTTTCCAAGCTGCTGATCCGCCATGATCAGGGCGACCGTCCTCAGAGTCCAATGATGCAAATGCTGCGAAAGTGAAGAAAATCATAGACCAGGATAGGAAAATGACAATTGCAGAGATATCGGGTTCAGCAAAACTGAGTAAGAGTACAGTTTTTAGAATTTTACACAACAGGCTGAACATGAGAAAAGTGTGTGCCCGCTGGGTCCCGCTATTGCTGACATGTGAACAGAAACAAACACGGGTTGATTGTTGTGGCCAGTTGCTCAACATGTGGCTATCGAAAAACATGTTGACGACCATGGTGACGGTAGATGAGACTTGGATTCACCATTACGACCCAGAATCCAAAATTGCCAGTATGCAGTGGAAAACCCCGTGCTCGCCAACACATGTCAAAGAGCACACAAATATGCAAGAAAAGTGATACTGACTGTTTTTTGGGACGCCAAAGGTGTCATATTGAAAGATTACATGCTTCATGGCAACACGGTTAATGGGCAGTACTATGCAGATCTCCTTATCAAACTAAGAAAGGCTGTGACCAGAAAACGAGGGATAGCGCGTACGCAAATTCTGCCTTTGCTTTAAGACAACGCGCCCTGCCATATTGCATGACTTGTGCTACAAACTGCCAACGATTTTAATTTTGAAATTCTTCCACCCCCACCATATTCTCCAAATTTGGCTCCATCAGACTGTTTTCTTTTCCCAAATCTTAAAAAAAAAAAGCTGAAAGGAAATCATTTTGACAGTAACGAAGATATTATACTGGCTTGTGATAACTGGTTTAGTTCGAAGAATAGGTTGTTTTATTCTGAATGTCTTTTCAAAGTCACGCAGAGTTGGCAGAAATGCATAAATTCAGGTGGTGGCTACATTGAGAAGGAATAAGCACTGTGCCAAATTTCAATTGTCTCCGCTTACTCCTTCGTGGTTAGGCTAAAGGCTTATGAGGAGCCCCTTGTACATCTACCAGTATGTCCATATTATATTTACCGATTCAGAGATCAGATGTACATCTTCCAGTAGGGCCAGATTATATTTACCGATTCAGAGGTCAGATCCACCACTTGGACCAGAATATATTTACCATTTCATAGGTCTGATGTGCATCCATCAGTTGGGTCAGGTTGGATTTTTCGACTCGCAGGTCAAATGAACATCCACCAATAAGGACAGGTTGCATTTACTTTCCACACACAAACCGGTTCTTACGTTGACCAAGCATCGCTAATAATGTCCAAAATCACCACCACCACCACCACCACCACCATCATCATCATCATCATCATCATCATCATCATCATCATCATCATCATCATCATCATCATCATCATCATCATGTGACATGCCGTTGGCGTAATCAATACTGTGGCTTGGCACAATACACACCCTTGTCTTTACATGCAAACAGATTGTACTAGAACTCCAATTTGAGATCACATCATGGATTTTAATGCAAACAACACAAAACATGTGTTTAAATCAACAAACTTTCATTATCAACATAAATAAGAAATTATTGTAAGAGATTATTAATAACTAACACTTTAGCTTTATATATATATATATATATATATATAATATATATATATATATATATATATATATATATATATATATATATATATATATATATATATACACATACATATATACACACAGGTCGATGATGAGCTAATTAACTATTATATCTTTCAAAAAACTCATTAAATATAATATAATATCACACACACACGTACGAGCATACAAACAAGTGTACATATTACTGCAAACATATACACAGTCGACTCCCCCATCTCCTTTGGAAGTTCAAAGAGTATATAACGCTACGTGTTTGTGTGTGTGTGTGTGTGTGCGCGCGCGCGCGTATATAAAAGCTCCTCACATAACCGCTTTCCCCAGTTAGCTCGATAATGGCTATCGATTTCTGACATGTCACAGCATTGTTACCCCCCCCCCCCCCCCTACCTTATAGTGTATAATTACTGTACTATCGGCTAACCTTGCGCTAGCCAAAGACACTGGCAATGGCCATACGCTGTACAGAAGCCATGAATTGACCACACAGTCAATTCAAAAGTGTCAAGGTTGTACAACAGAAGACAAAGATATAGGCATTTCAAAAAATAAACACATGGGTGAAAGACAAGTGAGCTGTAATGGTTAATATAAACATGAGTTGTTCAGTTTCCAAGTTGTGTACATTGATAAATAATTTTCTTGAAATGTTTTTTGCTTTTCTTACCTTCTCGTAGATAGGTTTTTGTTTGGCGTTCGCTGACTTTGATTTCAAGCGTAGTCATTACAAGTGCTACTTCTTCTAGCACTGAACTGATGTTTGCATGTGGATTAGCTTTCTCTAATAGTAATACCAGTGTCGCTCGTCATCAGGCGAACCCACCTCGACTTCTGAGATACTTGTAATTTACGTCCCCAAGTCAAGGCCGGGAAGTCAACATTTTAGTGAAACTGACTTGTGTGCGGGTTGAACCCGCTACGTTGGTATGAGCACACTGGACGTTTGAGGCCCAGCCTATCTCCCCTTTCATAGGTATGGTTATCAGCTGTTGTATTCAAGCTGCCATGTAATTAGGACAGTGGTTTCCTGTAGTGAGTACTGCAACTCCCGGTGTAGAAGCTAGCACAATCCCATGGGCTAGCAAGATTTTAATGTGTTGTAGAATAAACTCTTAAAAGAGTCTAGGGGTATATAATGTGATTAATTGATTCATAATTTAATTTACTGCACATTTGTACCTCTTTGAGTTTTAGACTTCTGCTGTTTAGTTAATTAGTTGCGTTTCCTTTACATAATGTCGCAATCAACCCCAGATATTTGTGACTTTCAAGGACAATTTTCTGCAAAGTAAACCGGCGTCTGTGACCTAAGGGGATTGTGGGACGCATAGTTTTATAACTCCCCGACATACCGTGTCTAGGGTTCGACAGCAGAAGCGGGCGGCCGTTCAGACAGCAATAACAAACTCCTGAACTAAAATTTCCCAGTAAATCACAAACTTCCAATAAATTCTGGGGTTGATTATAACGTACTGTGAAGGACACGTAACTAACGTTTTCAGTTGCCATTGCTTTCTGAAAGGCTGAAACTTGTGAAAATCAACACAAAGCAAATCTCAAATCGCCAGATATCACCTTATATCGAGATTATGAAACTGCAGGTGGCAGTTTCTGCTAAGTTCTGCTGGAGGTGTTATACATTGTTAAAAATTGAGCACATAACATTAAAACCACGGATAAATAGAAATAATAAGTTTGGCGAACGTTAAAAACACAGAAGCCACAAACAATTGGTTTGCACTATTTATGTCTGGCATCCTCAGGTCATATTGCAAAATTATGGTCACTGATATTGTTCAAATCCGGCTCATTTGTTATCCTTTATCACCATGGTAATCGTCGAAAATTTCAAACGAAGTCTTTCTGTTTGCACAAAATTGATTGGTATCGCCTAATTGCTAGAGCTTCGGTATATCTGAGCAATCATGTAAATCTGCAGTATGCTCCTGACGAGTTGCAGAAAATATATGCCAGGCAATAACATGCTGGTGTTGACAGCGATGTCCCGTAAAATGGATGTTGATTTTTGCATATCCTTTACAGGACATCGCTGTCAACATCGGCGTCTTTCAGCTGATTGTTGATTTCTTGGCAAGATTACGCTCAGTAGTTTGCCATTGCTTTCTGAGCGGCCAGCTCACATACCCCGTAAGCTACCGACGCGATTCGAACCACGGCTGATTCTCACCGTCGTCACGTTACTTACAAGAGTATACGAGATTACGGAGAAAAGTCGCTAACCTCTAGGCCAGGAAGCCGGCCGTAAATTGGATATGGAAAAAAAAATATTGATTGGTTGTGGATCCAGCGGAAGACTGTACATTTTAACTTGTAAGCGCAATGCATTTGAAGGTTAGATCCCCTGAGCTCTGAAATGCGCTTTTGTATTTGAGAGCGAGGTTTTGCTGATAATTTACTGCTGACCCCACACAGAAGTACTGTCACCAGATAAACTGTGTTACATACGTCAGAAACCAGAAATGACCACCGGCTTACAAATCTGCAGCAAAGTGAATCACAAGAAGTTCAATATAAAGTGGCCAAGAGGCATAAGTGCACACATACGAACCCAACCGCTTGCTGAAACGTACTATTACAGAATTTACTAAACAAAAAGCTATGGTCGGCGCTGTGTTGCGCTGCAAATAATACAGACCCACATTCTGTCAGGAATACGTGTGACTAGTATTTTTTCCAACCACCAAAGACATACAGTGGCAGCACTGCACAAGAAAATAAATATATACAATACTAATAAATTACAGTCAAAAATGGCGGCCTGTGGAAGTTACCAAAACATGAAACTGAAAATGCGATAATAAATTATGTGTGAATCAAAGATCATTGAGTGAACAAAATGTACAATACTCTTCCTCTTCGGCTCCACTCCGTCCTCCTTCTTCTTGATATATCAGCTTCTTCTCCTCCTCCCTCCTCCTTCTCCTACTCCTCTTCCTCCTCCTTCTTCTTTTTCTTCTTCATCTTCAGGTGCCTGGTCTGGATTAGACAACAGTAATCCCGACCATCTCTCTGATATGTTGATGTTGATGATGTTGCCTATATTATGATGTTTTCTCTAGCTGTTTTAGCTTTCCATATACTCTTTATCGCTGCCTTCCCCCGCCTCTCTTGCCAAGTATGTTATAACAGTAAATGAATTAAAATTAAACCACAATAACTAGCAATGCTATTAATAAGGATGTTCAATGTTCTGCTTAGATTTTTGTTCTTGCTGTGAAAACTTGATAGTTGATGAATAATCCATAATTTAGCCACGGTTTATCGATTTATGCTTTGACGTTCCTTGCTTTATGTACATTTTTCTGCTGGTGTCTATTTTTTTTTTTTTTTTGGTTGCTAAAATGGAAATCAAGGTAAAAATGTATAATTATAATTAATAAGGAAAATGAGATTACTATAACTAGAACGACCTTTGTCTGAACTCCAGAGTGCCAACGTACACAGCATGAACTATAACAAGAAGAAGGTAGGTAAATAAAATAAAAATTATAATAAATGCTGGAAAATACATTACCATTCAACTTTAACCGTCCGTTCAACATTATGTGAAACAGTAATAAGAAATGTATGAATACCAAACATGATAAAAACAATCAGGCCATTACAGAGCAGCTACACTCGGTGCTCTATTCCAGTAACAGAAACAAATAACACACACATACACCACACAATACTCACACACATATACCACACAATACTCACACACAGACACCATACAATACTCACACACAGACACCACACAATACTCATACTCACATACCACACAATACTCACACACAGACACCATACTTGACTCACACACAGACACTACACAATACTCACACTCAGACACCACACAATACTCTCACTCAGACACCACACAATACTCACACTCAGACAACACACAATACTCACACTCAGACACCACACAATACTCACATACAAATACCACACAATACTCACACACACAAACACCACACAATACTCACACTCAGACACCACACAATACTCACACTCAGACAACACACAATACTCACACTCAGACACCACACAATACTCACATACAAATACCACACAATACTCACACACACAAACACCACACAATACTCACACACAGACACCACACAATACTCACACTCAGACACACAATATTCACACTCAGACACCACACAATACTCACACTCAGACACCACACAATACTCACACTCAGACACCACACAATACTCACATACAAATACCACACAATACTCACACACACAAACACCACACAATATTCACACTCAGACACCACACAATACTCATACTCAGACACCACACAATACTCACACACCAAACAATACTCACACTCAGACACCACACAATACTCACACTCAGACACCACACAATATTCACACTCAGACACCACACAATACTCACACACAAACACCACACAATACTCACAATCAGACACCACACAATACTCACACACCACACAATGCTCACACACAAACACCACACAATACTCACATTCAGACACCACACAATACTCACACACCACACAATACTCACACACAAACACCACACAATACTCACACTCAGAAATCACACAATACTCACACACCACACAATACTCACACTCAGACACCACACAATACTCACACTCAGACACCACACAATACTCACACTCAGACACCACACAATACTCACACACAAACACCACACAATACTCACACTCAGACACCACACAATACTCACACACCACACAATACTCACACACAAACACCACACAATACTCACACTCAGACACCACACAATACTCACACACCACACAATACTCACACTCAGACACCACACAATACTCACACTCACGCACCGCACAAGCCCATTATTACACTTCCATATAACATTATGCTATATTACTGTGATTTATTATGTCCATCGAGGCCCATTATTACACTCCCAATAATCATCATCATCAAGTGCCGTGCCGGCTGGCGTAGGCGTTCATGGCTCTCCACAGATCTCGGTCTTTGGTGTTCTGGATCAACTCTGCTGATGATATTCCTCCATGCCACCGTCTCAGTCCGTCCAGCATCATTTCTCTTGGTCTGCCTCTGCCTCTCTTCCCCTCGATCTTTCCAGTTGTCACGATGTTCTCCAATGCCTCTCTTCTCATCACATGACCAAAAAAAGATGTTTGTCTCTTTCTCATTGTTGTATATAGTGTTCTAGTTTCATTAGCCTCTTTCAGGCAATCGTTGTTAGTTACTCTGGCAGTCCAAGGAATTCGCAACATTCGTCTTAAAAACCACATCTCTGTTGCTTCTAAGTTCTTCCTAATTTGTTCATTTACATTCCAAGATTCGCTGCCATACAGCAAAACTGGTTCTATATAGCATTTTAGCTACTCTCTTTCTTACATTCATTGATAGCGACTTATTGCATAAGATACTCTTCATTTTCTGAAATGCTGTCTTTGCCTGCCCTATTCTGCTCTTAATCTCTTTTGTACATCTTCCATCTGATGTTATAAGTGCCCCTAGGTATTTAAAATTATCCACTTGGTTGAGAATTTCCCCTTCTATTTCATTTTGGCGTCCCCATTTTCTTTGATATCACCATTGTTACTGTTTTCTTGATATTCAAGGACAGTCCTTTCTGTGCACTCTCTGTTACTACACTGTCCAACAATTGTTGTAGGTCTGTTGCATTATCCGCTACCAATACTGTGTCATCTGCATAGCGTATATTGTTTATATTATATCCTCCGATTAGTATTCCTGGCTTCTCTTTGATCTCCCAATAACATTATGCTATATTACTGTGATCTATTATGTCCATCGAAGCCCATTATTACACTTCCATATAACATTATGCTATATTATTGTGATCTATTATGTCCATCGAAGAAAATTGGCCCATAGACAGTATCAGGTCTTAAACACTGAAATCAACATCATCATCAAGTGCAATGTCGAAAAGCGCAGAGGTTTTCGCAATCTCACACGATCACTAGAGTCATGGGTCAGGTATGTATTCTTGTCTCGATTATGCCACGTAATCAAGCCATTGAAATACTTGGGCCATGTTAAAATGTTACGTTCACCTGGAAGGAACCCTGGAGAAGGTCATGGTTCTAGGATGGAGCGTCAGAGGCCGACCAGCTGGAAGATGGACACTGGACATTGACAACACCTGGAGTGTGAATATTCATGAGGCAGGGGAACTGTCAAAGGATCGAGAATATTTTCGACTGGTCGTGATGAGAGCAATGTGTCCCCATAAGGTACCATGACCTTTTGTTACAACTGTTGTTGGCACAGGAAGTAACCTTCCGTGAATCGACATTAGTGAGATTGAGTGAACTCCCCTGTATCACATGAAACGGAATGTGGTATATACATTTATACGTAGTCTCGTTATCACATCAAAACAAATACGTGATGTGATGAATTACATCTATGAAAATATACATATATTATGCGATTCTATAACATAAACAAAATATGGTCAAACAGCGTTTCTGTGTCCCGTAGAATCAGCTGTCCACTGTCGTGAATTATGAGAAAGTTGATATCACAATTAAAGACATTTTCGTCTTCACATTAATTAACATACGGCTCGTATTTGCTAGTGTCTTAACTTTACAAGAAGCACATTTGTAGAAATTAGGCAATCATCCACACACTGATTACTGTACATTTATAATTGGATTTACACAGACTTAAATATATGTCTATCGCAGTGATTACCGAGAATAATGTATTCTATTGAATCTTTACACACATTCAACTAGTTATTAACAGACAGGAGCAAATAATAAACGTTCTCAGAATGATTGTTCTGCGTGCCTTCATTCAGCGAGCTTGTTGATGTCATGGTTAGGTTGTTATGCTTGTTATACCTGACAGTGGAATGAGCATGACCTGACGAGGGTTCAGCATCATCTCTCGACATTCGCTAACGAATGGAAAGAATGGCCATCTACTCCTTCACGTAATCAGGCCCACAAAATGTGATCCTTTAAACACTCCACATAAACAAAATAGGTTTCGGTCACGGGGCATGTTTTATTTCTCCTCCTTTCATATTCATTATATATCAGACAAAAATCCTTGAATTTATCAGTTGTTCCCCATGTGAAGAAACCAACGCAGAGCTTAAGTCTGGAACCCATATGTGATATCTGGAGTCTTATTTATCCATGGTTGCCGCACAGAAGGACATTGTCATATGCCAATCATAGAGCAACTTTGTAACTGGCGAATTAGACATCTGTTATTCATAAAACATTTAAAGACGAGAGGATCGACTTCATTGCACCGGGTTTTATCTCTTATGGTTCGGTCTCTTTCCACAGGGCGGCTTGCCGAGAGGCTCACACAAAGCATGACAGCGACGACCCCCCGGAGTTTCCGAGAAAACTGCACTCTTGAACCGAATAATAAACTCTGGAATCGAACCCACACCCAAAGACAGTAAGCGCGAGGCAGTTGGCTCCACTACTTCGCCATGGAGACTAGTCTGCTGTTCCTAGAGTGGGTTTGGTGTTGGCTGATTAGACATCTGTTATTCCTAGAGTTGGATTGGTGTTGGTTGATTAGAAATCTGTTAGTCTAGAGTCCATTTGGTGTTGGCTGATGACTTATCTGAGCGCTAGAACCTCTGTTAGGGAAAAGGAGATCTGACTGTACAGCAGGTGGAGATAACTTGACTTCTGATTTTCGTACAGCACGCCTCTGTCTAGATGCCCAGATTCTAAACTGCTTCGATGAAGCCTTTCAAGCAGAGATTTGACTACTCAGCCAGACCGTTCAGCAGCGGAAGTCCACAGTGATTAGCAAATGGTGATTTGTTTGATTTAGAATGAGTCAAGAAACTGAACTCTGTTTAAGAAGTTACGTTAAATGTGTGATCCTTGGTATTAAATGAGTGAACTGAATGGTACAGGCGTCTTCAGACGACAATGGGGATACTTAACCACAAGAAAGCTGATTTATGTGGATTAAAATTACCAATATTCAATATACATATTGAATTTCGGAATAAACTTGGACATTAAAGTTTACACACACAATTTATTATGAACCTAAAGGCAGCAATCCCTGAGGTTGGCCTTTCTATGTGGATCCACCCAGCATTACGGGAATTCAAAACCACAACATCGGTGCAATGTGTATTTTTATAATGAAAGATGTTCTCCTGCTTTCTCTTCAGCAGATGCCTATATTCCAACATCTGTACGGAAATAAACGCAGCCAGGCGATTGTCATGTCTTATGACAACTGAATCAGCACGTTTACTGATAAGATAGCTTTAAACACTACATATTTTCAAACAGCTTTTCTCTTTTTGGTTCATAGTGTCTGGCTGAGCATCCATCATTCATACAATTAACGTGATGTCGGCATCACATATTCCCAAATCATCAGACGTTTTCTTCACAGATGAGATCCGTACGGCAGGTCACGATATCTGGCAGGTCGGGAACTTCAGTGGTTGACTTTTGGCACATGGATCCCAGGTCTCGACTGCTTTGTCGTCGATTATAACGTCCTTTGAATATCGAAGACAATCTAGTTCCGTTAACTTCACCGTTTTGAACTGGGCCACCTGGTTGGTTCTTCTGTGGGAAATGTTAGAAACACATTAATGTGCGTTTACATAATATATTACATGTACATTTTGTGCTCTCTAAAGTGTCAAACTGAGAAATTCTTCTTATATATCTAACACCTGCGCTGTTGCAGAGGAGCAGTGAACACGTTTCACAATTCCCCGACAAACCGAGTCGAGGGTTCGAAATAAGCTGCAGGCGAATTGGAAGTAGACCGCCTTGCATTGATTGCAATGGTATGGGCGTCGGTCAATCAGAAAGTCAGGTACTTTACACATCACCCAAAAGTGTTACTACCAGCAATGTCTTTTAAACATCTCTAAGAATATCATCTTCAGTCAGATCCTTCGTGTGTCTCTCACTCACTCACTCTCTGACTCTCTCTCTCTCTCCCCCCCCCCCCACACACACAAAATTGGTGTTGAGCACCATGATGGAGAATCAGCACCGCCCACGCCATCGGCAAGGCATATCATGATTATATACATATTTGGATATTGCATGTCCCTTTACAGGATGTTGCAGTCAACCCCAAGCTTTAGTGGCTGTTCGTGATTTACGTTCAATAGTTTGCCACTGCATTCTGAACGAGAAGTCAACAGTTAAGCCCAAGTGAACAGGTTGTGAAATGAACCCACTACATCGCCGTCAGCTGAGACAGTTTAAGAGAGAGTGCGTTACACCTCTCAGTCACATCCAACGCCGGTATATATACATATATACACATACACACACATAAACACACACACATCACAGACAGAATGGGGGCCGAGAGAGAAAGAGAGAGAGAATGGGAGCAGAGAGAGAGAGAGAGAATGGGAGCAGAGAGAGAGAGAGAGAGAATGGGAGCAGAGAGAGAGAGAGAGAGAGAGAGAGAGAGAGAGAGAGAGAGAGAGAGAGAGAACGAACGAACAAACTTACTTTATTATGAAAGGATCACCACTTTGGCATCTTTCATTCGTCCCTTTCAATCACTCATCTTTCGCATGCCACACTAGGGAGAGAAAGTGAGAGAGCGAGGCAGAGAAAAAGAGAGAGAGAGACAGAAAGAGAGAGAGATTGAGAGAGAGTGAGAGAAAGAGAGAGAGAAGAGAGAGAGAGAGAGAGAGAGAGAGAGAGAGAGAGAGAGAAGGAGCGAGGACTGTAAAAAAAAAGTAGCTAAATACATTTATAACACATTAGTTTGATCAATAAGAGACGTGGCGAGAATGGAATTTATTCACGACATTTATCCATAATAAGTAAATACAGTTGCGATGTTCGGCACAGTTAAATACAGTACACTATAAAAATATAACCAAGCATTTGTATTTAAATATATAAACTGCCAAAGTATAATTCACTTTAAATGGACAATAAGAACAAAAGTACATTCTATCTAAACGCTAACAATTAATACGTGTATACATATAAGCACGTGTAAGTGCTTTAGCTTTTCTGGAAAGAAACAATAGACTAACTAATTGGATGAAATGGCTGTAAATCCCAACTGGAAACATACACTACAATACATCATGCAAGGATTACAGGAAAGCTGTCCACATGCAACACAAGATTTAACATTTCAATTACAACCATTCATGAGCATACTGGCATTGTGTTGTTCGCTGTTCAACACATACCTTTTGAATGCCATTAGTTTCACTTTGCACTATTGCTATTAGTTAGGTACTTAACAAAATACATTACTATTTTTCTTCTAATTCTTTGTATACGTGTTTCCGGTCTAACATTCTTTTAATAGTTTTTTGTTTTGTTTTTTTTGCGTGTGTCTATTATAGAAAATTTGAATTCCTGTCATTGAGGAAGGCCAGTGTGATCGAAATATAATTGTCTTTTATACTTGTTTATTTCAAAATGATTGTTAACAACCTGTTTTCTGTAAATTAATATTTGTTTCGTAATATTTTAAACATAAAAGAGAGAATATCCCGGACAGTTTGATAACATGGCATGGAGGGATGTCGATAACGGAAATGATTAGCAGCAAAACAGACAGAAGGCCGTTGAGAGACATGATCACCAACTTCTTACATCATAGAATACAAGAAGAAGAAGAGTCAGCAGAGTTTCGTGAGCACACTTTTCCTCAGCTAAGCTTTACAGACAAGATACTTGTCTGTACTATTTAAAAGCGTGATAATTTCGTGTCTATAATGACAACAAATAAAGCGAATGATAACCTGATCTCTCTTTGTGAAACTTTACCACAAGAGGCGGAATCATACCCCTATTTACGAGTAGTTATCAATGTATGCGGGAACATACAGAGATATTATAATATAATTTCAAAAATACAAGAGGAGCTTTTATAGCACAAAACAATTTGTGGCGGAAAAAAGACAAATAACCTAGTACTGTACTAAGCAGAATGTTGAATTCTAACGTTAAATCAAAACTGATATATGGAGCGGAAACACCGGAAAGCGAATAAAGCAGCCATTAATAAATTGTAATCATTTATTATCTGACACCTTCGCAATAAAGCCACTAAAATGGTAAACAGCCTCACAAATGCAGAGCTTATGGAAAAAGCTAAACACACTCTCGCGAATCAAGAGATGAGGATAAGACGCTGTCGCCTGGATAGTAAACAAAATGAGAAAAATGATGATATTATTATCTAGAAGTTTCTTTTTATCTGAAAGCACTGGGTAGAGAAGAAAATTAGAGGCAGAAATGAATAACATGTGAAGGACATACAGGAAGCTACAGAAGAAAGCAAACTATTGGACGGCTTGGCGCGAGCTGGTTGGGCGTCCTGAACTCCGTTGGGGAATAGGACACAAGAAGAAGGAATTTCGTGTCTATGTCTTTAGATTGTCTCATGCATGACCCCTAGGAGTAGCTGACACATGTTTGTTACTAACAATCAAAATAGAGGAATGAAACTAAATCACACTGTTGCAAGTGTCCTGAGGCATGATTAATACGTCATTGATTCTGCCAAAGTCCATGCACAATAATTATGTAGCGAATGACATACATTACATTATTTTAAATTCTTTAGCGAATGAGTGCGCCCGCAAGCACTAGTAACAAATGTATGTATTTAAACCAGTCCATTACAGATTTCCTGTATCAACCTATGCTTCCTCTTTCTCAGTAAACATATAATAGATTATGTGGTTGTTTCGGGATTTGAAATTTAAATATTGAGCACAACCCACTACTGGCAACGCCGATCGCATTCCGGCATGAACCTAAGGCCTATCCACGTCAATATAGAAGCACTATACTCGAGTTTCGCCCTCATTTGAGCTCGTCAGTAGTGCATATCCCTGACGCGTGGTTACTCGCCCGCTTCACACGCGTGATCCGGGACTGTTTCCGGATCCGGTCAGGGATATGCACTACTGACGAGCTCAAATGAGGGCGAAACTCGAGTATAGTGCTTCTATATTGACGTGGATAGGCCTTAGGTTCATGCCGGAATGCGATCGGCGTTGCCAGTAGTGGGTTGTGCTCAATACTTAAACATATAATAATTTGTTTTGGAAATAAAACAAAAACAGACTATCGGGCATGTAGACAAATACTTCATCTTCTTCTTTCGCCCTTTATCCCCGATGGAGACCTAGACCGTAATCAACCCATACCCATCCGTCTTAGATCCCATACAGCTCCGTGCAGATATCCCCGATGGAGACCTAGACCCTAATCAACCCATACCCATCCGTCTTAGATCCCATACAACTCCGTGCAGATATCCCAGTGTTATTAATTTCTGCCTCTACTTCTCTTCTCCGTGGTCTGGTAGGTCTTCATCTATTTCTTTTGCCCTGTGGTTTCCAGACAAAGGCGTTTGTAGCTTTACTATTCTACGATTTTCTAAATGTACGTCATATCCAGCGTAGGATCTTTCCTTCGCCTCTAAACTCACTGGTGTTTGTTTACTTTTCTTGTTTCACGAATTCTACAGTGTTGACTGTGTGAAAAGACAACAGCTCATCTGTGTTTATTTGTCTTACATTGGTGTTTGTGGATTACTTATCTATGAATATCTCACAATGTTTCACTACAACTATAGCTATTGGATCTTAACTATGGATTTAAACAACAATAGTCAATAATCAAATATACCCTCTCCCCGACTCTAATTCCATCCTCACAAAAATAAAACCCTAAACATTTCCAGAACTGTTTACCTGTGACGCAGTAGAGCTAGGAACCTCTGTGAAGGAGGTGAAAATGCTGAGTGACCTACTCATCCTCCTCAAACTGGAATTGTGGATGAGTCTGTGTTGTCTGTACCTTTCCCATTGGCGCCTCAAGGCTTGTCGTACCTGAAAACGAGGGGCAGCAACTGGGAGTAATGCAGGGGGATAAGCAATGTTGAGGATGTCGCCTGAAAACGACATCAGTATAAAACACACTGAACTAATTAATTTGCGATATGCCCTAAACATGAAAAATAATTTTATCATACAGCTGCAAATCCTGGACAATAAGTAAACAGGCGTAAAAATACATGGAAGCCTCGGGAGTTGTGGTTTTATAGAAAAATGGTGAAAATTAATTGGACAGACAAAATGTGCAATCTGGACATTGTGAGGGAAGCTAAGTCTCAAAGACAACTTATCACAAACATCGGAAAGAAGCAGTCATCCTCTTTGGCCACATTATGAGAAGACAAAAACTGGAACATATTGTGACAACTGAACAGGTTTGTAGAAAGACAGCGTGAGAACATTCTTGACAGTATTTTGTCATGGAACGCAAAGTAGTCAACAGACAAACTGATCCATGCCGTCGGAGATCGCAAATTGTTGAGAAGCATGATAACCCACGCCAGCCGGCAAAGCACGGGATGATGATGATGATATCCTAAACATAATGTAATCATGTCCAGTAATATATAGTTGTCTTCGATAAATGTCTATAATTTAATAGATGTGGATATGGAAATGTTACTTATTGCAGTGCGAACGGTGTCAAATCCAAAACAAAATGGCGAGAATTGAGATGAAAATACTAGTCTAGCACTGTGCTAGAATCATATCTTTGGAACCTATCTCAATTATAACCAAGGCTAAGAAAGCAGGTTGAACGATTTAATAACGGATCGGATATAGCTGTCATGTGTTTATCACATCATCATAACGAGCGCTGATAAGATTAGTGAAAGCGCCACCTGTGACTGGTCAACGATATTCACAGCAGAATTACTAGATTATTAGTAGACCTCTACAAGATATTAGAGGCACTGAAAAGATCATGCGTTGACCCCACAAGACACACACGGGGCCATGAAAGGCGGATACGTAGACGCTACAAGAAACACACGAGGCACTGAAAGAGGATACGTAGACTCTACAAGACACACATTGGGTCCTGAAAGACGGATACGTAGACCCTACAAGACACACAAGGCCCTAAAAGGCTCATGCGTAGACCCTACTAGACACACACGAGGCACTGAAAGGCCCATGCCTAGACCCTACAACGCACACACGGGACCCTGAAAGACCCATACGTAGACCGTACAAGACACACACGAGGCCCTTAAAGACGGATACGTAGACCGTACAAGACACACACGAGGCCCTGGAAGGCGGATACGTAGACCGTACAAGACACACACGAGGCCCTTAAAGACGGATACGTAGACCGTACAAGACACACACGAGGCCCTGGAAGGCGGATACGTAGACCCAAACGGCACATATAAATAAAACAATCATTTAATCATAATAAAGTGGCTTGCCCTGTGCAGAACTTTGCCCAATGGCAGTCTGTTGAAATGTCTCTCTGTCACAGGCCAGATGCCCCGCCTCTGTAGTTGTCATGTATAAATTATCTAGTACATCCTGAATCCATCGACGTTGTGGTCTTTCCTTGCTGATCTTTCCCGGTTATCTTTACTGTTATCTCTTCCAGACATTCATGCTTGTTTTATTTGCCAGACATATTTCATTTTCGCCAGTTTTATTTATCTTTATAAACAATCGTCTTCACCTTGAGTTCTTGTTGGACAAATTGGTTTAATTGTTATCGTTTTCGTCATTGGATATTTAATACAGTTGCACCCTTAAACTGACCAATTATACTAAAATGTTGACGTCATATCCTTGACCTGGGGACGTAAAGTATAAGTACCTCAGAAGTCAGACTTGGTTTGCCTAATAGTGGGTGGGTGGGGGGAAGTGGGGGGGGGGGGAAGAATTGGTAATAAGGAAAGCGAGCCCACATGCAACAATCAGTCCAGTTCATTAGAAGTAGTTGCTGGTGTGTGGACTACACTTGAGTTCAGAAGCGAGCGAACGCAAAAAAAAACAAAAAATCATAGGACATGAAGCGAGGGCAGCCGCGAGGCGGAGTGATTAGCAAACTTGCCCTCCGAATCTGTGGTCGTGTGTTTGAATCGAGCCGAGAATATTTTCTCAGTGATCGGGACTTTCAGATGGACCCAGCATAAAATGAGTATCAATTATTTTCTCGGGAAGCAAGATCGGCCAAATCGACTAGCCAGCATGGTTTAACAAAGAAAAAGATACTCTTACAATGTGATATAACAACAGAAAGGAAGATGTTTAACCAAGTCAATAAGTTCAAATATGTGGGCTCAACAATAACATTAAACGGAAGATGCATGAAAGACAAATAGAGCAGAATAGGCCAAGTAAAAGCAACATTTGAGAAGATGTAAAGTATCTGATGCAACAAATTACTTTCACTGAATGTTAGAACGAGAAAACTAAATGTGACGAAGGGTTTACTAACGCAGTTCGTAATGCCGCATGTCCGCGTTCGAAACACAGCTGCTGGCGATTTGGCAGCAGACCGGCTTACGTTGGTTTTTATGAAATGGTATGGGTGCCGGTCGTTCAGAAAGTAATGGCGAACTACTGAACGTAATCGTGCCCATGAACCACGAACTGCCAAAAAATGCCGGTGTTGACGGCTACGTCCTGTAAAGGATATGCAACTAAAATGTTATACAGAACATGTTCTGCTGTATGGGAGTGAATCTAGGAATGAAAGGAAACAAAATCTCCAGAAGCAAGAACCATCGATGGATCTGTCGTGTAACAGGGCCATCTTTTATAGGTATGAGTGCACGGGGTATCAGGTGGTCAGTCGTGTCCTCACATTAGGTGATTCTTGCTGGTCTAAGACGGCGGAAGAGGGAATGTCAGGAGTAGAAATGATAAAGAAAACCAAAGAACTAAGATCTGCTGGTTGTCATAAGTGCTTACAGCAATTTGGTAGGGCACATGATGATGATGGCAGAGGGGCAGTAATGCAAGGGGATATAATTCAGATTTCACAGCGCGTAGTCATGATTAAGGGCAATGCTTAGGAAGCTCGTGTTGCTATGGAATGTTAAGGACAATAATTGTTACTTGAGTTAAACTGAAAAGTCTGCTGTTAAATTGGTCGAGGAACAAATTTCCTAAATAACCAAAAGTTACTAAAAAATGCCGAGGCATCTGCTATTAACTATGATAAACCTCAACTATTTAAGCTAACAGACATGATAGCCTCTTTAAAACTGCTGTGGTGACATTTAAATATTTTACAATGTGTTTTCTTTTTGTCGGTTTAAAGGATTTATTATGCTAATTTATTATATGTCGAAAATTTTCATGTAATATGCAACAGCCAGAAACAGCGAAATATGCCAAGCAATAAAGTGTGAAATACATTGTGTCTTCATTATTCAAATTCACAACGGGACAACTGACTTGAACAAAGGAATAGGACGGCAAGTATAGAGCTCCCCAGATTAATTAATCTGGAGAGAATGTGTTCAGACGTATTCGGAGAGGACAAAAGTCGTAATCTGAGAGGACAACAGTCGTAATCCTAGAGGACAACAGTCGTAATCAGTTGGTTTTCTTTCGTATAATTAACTCAAGATTAAACTAATGACGTACTGCAGACTTTTATTTTGTTTTTTAATTTGCATATCCTTTTACAGGACATCGCTGTCAACAGCAGCATCTTTCAGCTGTCTGTTGATTTCTTGGCAAGATTACGCTCAGTAGTTTGCCATTGCTTTCTGAGCGGCCGGCTCAGTTATCCCGCAAGTCACCAGCGGGGGACGAACCGCTCCCAGTTCTCGCCCGCTACGAGACTCTGCGTGATAAACGGGATTACGGAGAAAGTGGTGTAACCCCTCGGCCAACGAGACCGGCAGACTTAGGGAGTATAAAATGATAAACCAAATATTATCGCGTCTAAACTTCTTGCCCGAATCTTCTATAGCCTCATGTCAAATAGTCTCCTAGCAGACACACTAAATGCTCGATGTTCTCTTTAGCGCTCTGCCATTAATTGTACATAAGTTAAATGCTGTCTCCGTGTTGGCGTATTAATGTTATGATTATTTCTGTGGCTTAAAGATAATGAACGCAGTTTCACAATCCCGACATACCGGGTTCGAAGTCAACCTCAGATGATTTGGGAGTAGATCACTTTGCGTTGATTTTCATAATGGCAAGAGCGTCAGCCGTCCAGAAAGCAATGGCAAAATATTAAACATAAAATTGGCAAGATAATGAAAATAGCCAATACATGCTGCGGTTAAATGCGACGTCCTGTAAATGACATGCAACCAGCTTTATCATCATCATCATCATCATCATCATCATCATCATCATCATCATCATCATCATCATCATCATCATCATCATCATCATCATCACCATCATCATAAATTAAAACTTGTGTCTGAATATGGACAGAAAGGCTATCCGCTATAAATACGGGGGCAAGTCAATAAGTATGCCACACAGTTCTGTGGGATGGGAAACAAATGTAGTTGGTGTTTTCTACAGGTGTCATTAGGTGACAGCAACATCGAACTTTATATTCCCGTTCATAAGGTTGCGCTAGGTGTCTCATGCGCATGCGCAGCGCATAAACAAAATGGCGACTGTACTTACGGAGTAAGTCAAGTACAAGTACGCTCTAAAATTGTTGACGAAACCCGATCTGGTCGTCCTGTTGAGATTGCAACAGAAGCAACCGTGCAGCGGGTGGAGGAGATGATTTGAAGTGACAGGCGTTAACGATAGACTCTGTAGCATCTGCAATAGGGTTCTCACATGGTTCAGCATACAGCATAATGCATGATCGATTGAAATTTAAGAAAGTGTACTCAAGGTGGGAACCCAGACAATTGAAGGAGGAACACAAAATGAATCGATTTGGCCTGACCTTGCATCATCTCTGTCGATACGAAGATGAAGGAAAAGACATGCTGAACAGGACTGTTACTGTGGGAGAATCATGGGTGCATCACTACCAAGCCCGAATCAAAGCGTGCTTCAATGCAATGGAAACATCCTTCTTCGTCTTGTGTCCAAAAATTCAAGGTTACGCCATCGACAGGAATGGTTATGTTGACAGTGTTCTGGGATTGTCAAGGAGGCTTTTAACCCATTTCAAGAAGAAAGGTGACAATGTGAATTCTGAATCGTACTGTGAAGTTCTATCGATGCTTCATGATGCAGTTTGAAGAAAACGTCCAGGACAGATGACTAGAGGAGTGTTGCTTCTTCATAACAATGCCAGACCACATATGACTCGATTAACTCAGGAGAAAATTAACCAAATAAGGGGGGAGTTCTGGAACATCCACCTTACACCTCGACTTAGCCCCTAGCGAATTCCACCTTTTTGGTCCACAGAAAACCCACCTTGGCGGAAGACATTTCGCGAATGACGCCGAAGTTGAATGTGAAATGAAAACGTGGTTTAGAAAACAGAGCACGCAGTTCTATGCAGCCGGTTTGGGAGGATTGATAAAACGATGGGATACGTGCATCAATATTGGTTGAAATTATGTTGAGAAATAAAGGGACAACGTATGTATAAAAATAAACAGGTTTCAAGTTGTTATCATATTTAGTTATTTTTCTACAGCCATTTGTGACTTACGTATTGACTTCCCTTTCGTAAATCCAGAGGTAGAAAGAAATGCGCTCTCTCTCTCTCTCTCTCTCTCTCTCTCTCTCTCTCTCTCTCTCTCTCTCTCTCTCTCTCTCTCTCTCTCTCACACACACACACACACACACAGACACACTCACACACACATACAGTCACACAGAGACAGACAGACAGAGAAATAAAGAGAGAGAAATAGAGAGAGAGAGAGAGAGAGAGAGAGAGAGAGAGAGAGAGAGAGAGAGAGAGAGAGAGAGCGTGAGAGAGACGTCATAAGCAATCGGAAAATAGTATGTAATGTGGAAGGGAAATGCAAGTGCGTGCACGCTCAAAATATATAATGTAAGAACAGCATAACAAAGTGAAAGCATACATGTCTTGTTTTCAAATGGGTTGACGCCCCCCCCCCCCCCCGCCCCACCCCCTCCCCAACGCACTCAGCCAAACTGTCCTATGTTTTACTATCTCCTACAGCTCCATCCATGTTGTGTCCGTTGTATTTGTCTCTGCCTTTAATCCTCTTCTCATGTCTTTTTAGGTTTCCTGCTATTTCGTTCGCTCTATCTTGTCGGCTGGCGTGGGCAATCATGCTTCTCCAAAAATTGTGATCTCCGACGGCAAGGATCAATTCATGTGTTGACTCCCTTCCGTGTAATGACACAAGACTGTCAAGAATGTTCTCACGCTGTCCTCCTCTATATATCTTTACACAAATCTTTCAGGTTGTCACAACATGTTCCAGTTTTTGTCGTTTCATAATGTGGCCAAAAATAATGACTGCCTCTTCCTGATGTTTGTGATAAGTTGTCTTTGCTACATTAGCCTTCTCAAAATGTCCAGATTGCTCATTGTCACAATGACAGTTTAGCAATCTTCTATAAAACTACATTTCCAAAGCTTCTATGGCAGCTGGTTCTAACATTTTTCTTTTGCCCATGCACCCCTTGACAATATGTTCAGAACGCCATTCTCCCCCCCCCCCCCTTTTAGTATTTCCTCCCTATAAATCCCCCCCCCCACGCCGCCCCTACACAGTATACGTAAAAATGGTAGCTAAATTTAATAACACATACTAGAACAAGTCTAGACGTCTACATAAAACGTGATTTGCGGGTCTACTTACGTTATAATACGAATTTCAGAAGGGCGAGAAGTACAGAACCGTAAAGTATGGAGGGACAAACAATATCAAGTAATCCGTTCGTGTATTAACGCGATCTTGAAATAATCTTAATTCCCCTCCCCCCCCCCCCCTTCCCCGGAAACCCTAAAATTCCTCCCTAGGGAGGAATTCTCCATCGGTTGAGAACCACTGTTCTAAGGAGTTTTTCGGCTGTTTACTTAATGTAAAGCCGTATCATAATATATAAACCTCTTAAAGGCAGTCATTGTTAGTTACTAAGGCAGTCCAAGATATTCGCAACATTCATCTCAGGAAAAAAAAAACAACCAAAAAAACAAAACAAAAACTACTCCTTTACTTCCAAGTTCTTCCTAATTTGTTCATTCCCTATCCAGTTTCACTGTCCGGCAGCAAAACAGCTGACACATAACATGTCAATACTGTATTCCTAACATTCTCTACTAGTCACTTATTGCATGACATACTTTTTATTTTCTAAGTGCAGCGTGTAGCAGAATTATTATTCGTTTAATGTATGGCTTGCATCTTCCATCTGATGTTATGATTGTCCCTAAGTATTTACATTGATCCGCAAGGTTAAGCATTTTCCCTTCTTTTGTTATATCGCAGTTTGGTGTTGTCTTTCTCTCTGATATAGCAAGTGTGTCTCTTGTCTTGAAATCTAAGAACAATTCCTTGTTTACAACTTCTAACTGTAACATAAGGAAAAATCTATCATCTAACCATTTTAATTGTACAAGCGCGTTCTGTTTTCATGTTGTAACTTTAGTTGTTGACGACATAAACACCATAAAGCGAAAGGTTGAAATTGTAGGGCAGATACAAGTACATCTCTGACCTAAGCTAACAGCCGAGCAAGGATTACCCAATCTGGAAACCTTGTCCCAGAGGTGGATGTTCTTTTTGATTAACTCGCGAAACGAGAATTTGGCAATGAAATGACAAAGCCCTAACCCATCCTGGTGTGGGAATTACCATATTCTCCACCCTCCTTCCCCCCCTCCCCAAATCATCCACCAGTATTTTGTTTCAAGATATCCAAAGATTATGACCGCTTGAAAGAGGTCAGCATGGCCGAATAGATAAGAACGCGCGTTCTTAAACATCCGTTGTGCTGATACCGAGATAAGGGGTTCAACGCCTTCACCGGACAGCTGGACTAAAATGTTGACTTCTCGTCGTTGACATAGGGACGTAAAGTACAAGTACCTCTGAAGTCTAATGGGTTCGAATGATGGCGAGGGACACTAGTAATAGGGAAAAGCTAATCCACACGCAACGTACAGCCCAGTGCTACTAGAAGTAGTCTGTATGGACTACAGGTTGAGTTCAAAGCGAGAGAGCGTGCAAAATTTGTTTACCGTTGACATGTAAGATAGAGAAACTAAACAAAACCCACACAAAAAATAAAAAGATAAATCAGGGCCTGCAATAATGGATACATCAGGACCTGAAACAAAAGATAAGCCAGAGCCTGCAATAAAAGGTAAACTAGGACCTGCAATAAGAGATACACCAGGACCCGAAATAAAAGATAAACTAGGACCTGCAATAAGAAATTCATCAGGACCTGAAACAAAACATAAATTAGGGCCTGCAATAACGGATACACCAGGACCTGAAACAAAAGATAAACCAGGACCTGCAATAAAAGATACACCAGGACCTGAAACAAAAGATAAACCAGGGCCTGCAATAAGAGATTCATCAGGGCCTGCAATACAATATACATTAACGCCTGCAACAAAAGATATTCAAGGACCTGCGATGAATGATACACTGGCGCCTATGGTTAAAGGATACGACATCACTTAAGGAAAACCCATAGATGCTCGTTTACCACAGCATATGGTATCAAGTGTAGAAGCTGATCGTTTAAATTACACATGCATTATAAATATGTCGGACTCGTTTCCTCAAACGCTAATCCATGCTGGAACCATACTTTAATCCAACATCAGACATTTGCTTAAGTATGATTTTTCATCCTTTATTGTATTTTCAACAATCAATTGTTTAAAGATAGTCTTTCAAATATCTCGTTTATCCGTCATGACTGTTTCAAATAATGCCACTCTTAAAGTAATCCTTGTACACCAGCAAGACCAGGAAAGTATACCTTTGCAAGTCTTTGCAAGAGAGATGTGTCTATTTTTGCTTTCCACATATTTCCATGTTGATTTTTACGCAATGTGGACTGAGAATTAGGCAACATGCTTTCTCTGGTGACCCCATCTTCGTACTTGAGGTTGTAGTCATATAGGATCCATTCCGCTCGGCAAAGACCTTTTATCTGACTAGCTGAGAATACCCAAATATTTGTCCCACACTGTCAAGTTATAGTGCCAATATATACATTGCGGTTTATGGTAAGGGGGGGGGGGGGGGGGGTCTTTGAGCCTGAGGAATTAAGGCCGCCTGGCTAGTGCAGTCGCCGCGAACTGTGCAGGCTAGGATTTTCATTTTGCTACCCAACAGAAAAAAGTCCCACACCTTACCGAGGATTCGAACCCGGGTCTCCCAAAGGAGAATCCGGCATTCTAGCCACTCGGCCAGCCGCTCCTCCTTGTGCCTCCACGATGCACCGAAACGTCACTATACGGCATATATACGATTGCGTCGTCTCTGTCAGCATTGTTAACTACCAGGGGATCTCCGTGGCGAAGTGAAGTTATGCCACTAGCCACGCGTTCCGAAGGTTTGGGTTCGATTCCGTGCTCCATCATCCAGTTCAGAAGTGACGTCTTCGTCGGAGACTCCTGGGGGGTCGTCTTTGTAGCTACGGAATTCGTAATATGTGCGACACTTTCAGCAAGCCGCCCTGTGGAAAGAGACAGAGCTATGTGGGATAAAACTTGGTGCAATGAAGTCGACCCTCTTGCCTTTAAACTTTACCCACTACAAATTGCTGGACGTCCAATACAGGCAACCCTAAACACCTGTCTGTATGATCTCTGCCCAATGTGACGATGACGTCATGGATGCTGCGCTTGTTTCTGCGGCAGTCATGTCCATGTCATGTCCTCTATGTATCTGACTAACTGTGACAATCTGTTCTATGGTGTTTTCTATCGGCGTCAGTTTAGTCATGATCATTTTATTGGTGTTTAGTGGTGGATGGGGAAAAAAGAAAACTATAACCTGCACAGTTCGCGGCGACTGCACTAGCCATGTGGCCTTAATCCCTCAGGCTCAAGACACTGCAAGGTACTATTTTTTTTCCCGCGTTTCCATCCTGTTTCAGGATATTGCGGTCAACATCAGCATCTTTCAGCTGTATGTTGATTCCTAGGGCCTGCAATAATGGATACACCAGGACCTTAAACAAAAGATAAACCAGCACTCCACGACTTTCTGAGCGACCGGCTCCATACTCTCATAAGTCACTGGCGCGACTCGAATCACTTCTAACTCTCGTGCGCTCACGTCAACCACGAGTGTATTCGGGATTAACGGAGATAGCTGTTAACACCTCAGCCAGGGAGCCACCACAAGGTACTATAGGCAGTAAATGACAGTTTGACAGGTGGTGGTTGTGGAGGTTGGAGGGGGGGGGGAGTGTGAGAGGAATCTTGGGTACAACCCATGATAGTTCACTGTCCTTCATTATGGATCAGGGCCTGAAACATTAACCAAGGCATTTGAGAAGAATCCAGCTAAGACCTGCAAGAAATGATCGTCTACGACCTGCAATATCAACCCAGACCTGCGTCAAAGATGAACCAGGATCCACAACAAAGATCAGCCAAGACCTATAATAAATGATTAACTAAGACCTGCAACAAAATTAAATCAGTACCTGCAACCAATGATCAACCAGGACGTGCAACAAAAGATCAACCAGGGCCTGCAACAAAATCAGACAGAACCTGCAATAAATGATCAACCAGGATCTGCATGAAAAGATCGGCTAGGACCTGTAACAAATGATCACGAGTATCTGCAACAAAGGATCATTCAGGACCTGCAAGTAAAGATGAACTAGGACCTGCAACAAAAGATAAACCAGTACCTTTAACAAAAGATCAGCCATAATGTATGCAACCGGGACCTTGAAAAATCAATTAAGACGTTGGTGTAAAATGAGTATATTTTAAAATGTACTATCCTTGCATCGATTAGATACAAAAGACCCGTTATTTAAGGCAAGGTTGTTAACGTTAAGTACTCTGTTATTGAAAGTCATTTCTTAGTGGGCGTATAAAGGAGCTTTCGGGAGTGAAATATCTCTTGTGATTTAGTTTGTTTGCGTGTCTGTGTTTGTGTGTGTATGCATTTATATATGTAAGTGTGTATGTCTGCCTGTCTGAATTTATGCGTGCGTGGGTGTATGTATGTATTAGAAGACGGACATGACTATAGGTAGTTTAAAGGAAAAGGCGGGGCAGACAGACATACAGACGGTTTGACATAAACAGACAGTAAGGCAGGCAGTCAAACAGGCAGATAGACAGACATATAGTTGGCTGTTTGGCTGGCAGGATGACTGGATGGTTGTGGTTTGGATGGATGACAGACAGACAGACAGACAGACCAGACAGACAGACCAGACAGATAGGAAGATAGAGACAGACAGACAGACAGACAGACAGACAGACAGCTAGCTAGCTAGCTAGCTAGCTAGATAGATAGATAGATAGATAGATAGATAGATAGATAGATAGATAGATAATGTTGGGTTTATGAAAAATAGTTAGGTAGGTAGCTGGATAGATATGTATGCAAATAGGCAGATAGATAAGTGGGTAGGTAAGTGAAAAGGTAAGTGTAAAGGTGGGCGGTTAATTGGGTAGTTAGGTAGGTAGGTAGGTAGGTATGTATGTATATAAATGTGCAGTTATCAATGTAGACGGATGCTTCTGCAGGTGGAAAGCCAACATGCTAGACAATGCAGTTGGCCGCGAAAAGATGTAAGAAAATGGACTGCGAGACAACAAATACAAATTTAAATTAAAATGACTTATAGAATTCAACTGATCTTAATAATCTAACTCTCCATGCCTATCGAGTTGTTGGCTAAGAAAACAATTGATAACTTAACGTACTGAAATAACATTTCAAGTGAAATGTTTATGAGGCAGAGGTGCCCAAGTATAAACACCAGAAAAGACTACAACAAATATAGGGCTGCTTGTTATTGATAACAACATCAAGGATGTACAACAAATGCAGAACACTAAGGTAAACATTTGTTATGGAAACAGTGTGCACATTTTAACGAATACAGCGTTGCAGCAGCGCGCAAGAGACAATACCAAAAGAGGAATGGAAACACACAAACTAGCGGAAATGTATTCCGACTGCATGCTGCTGCTTGCAACAATAAAAACACATAACTAAAGCAGCCCTTAAGATCAAAAGTTGAAGATAACATTCTATCTCTTTATGTTGATATTTTACCCGTGTTTGTTAAACAAACAGCGATTCATTCTGCGATGGAAATGTTTGCTAAACGTGCCCCATGCCAGCGAATGTTAATTGTTGGTTACCTTTTGATATAATAAATGACTCCATTATTAAAAGGGTTATTATCTTGTCAATATCTGAGCATTAAATAAACATGTTTATCATTTTTTTAAATTTAATACAGGTTTTCTAAAATACCATGCATGAGTATGTTTTCTTAAATTTTATAACATTGTTCAGTTTGATATAATAATGTAACTGTAAAAATACAACATCTATTCTGTACACACGTATAGTAACGGGACAAGAAATAGCTTCAAAATTGAATGATGTACACACGATGGAAATGTCTACTGCAGTGAGCGTTCAAACAATACAACGTGCAGTACAAGGAATGATTGTTGGATTGATGATACCAAGTGTACTTGACAGCTGCATGCAGGACTTGATCACTGAAATATGAAAATGATACCTTCAAGGTATTACTTCGCCATGTACCCGCAGACACGTCTGTGGCGTAGAAAGCTGTCTGTCGTCGGACTAAGAGTCGACGCAGAGCGTTTTGAACCTGGTTGTCATAACAGATGGGGTCAGTAATCATTATTTGGTTGCAAGGAGGGGTAGGGGTCAACTATGGTGATGTTGTTAGATGGTCAATAGAGATCAAACTGACACAGTAAGATAGTGTTGCACCAGCATGGCTAAACTGTATTGATCGCTTGCACTCATTAATTCAATCTGTCAAGATGTTAGTCAATTTGTCATGAATTTTATCATCAAAACACACACATTCAAAGATAATGGTAATCAATCCCACGATATTTCTACCGTTAGAAAGTGAAGTCTTAGACCCTCGGATATTCTATTTTAATGATATACTGAGATGAGGTGATTATTTATCTTACTTGTCGCCTTTCCTTTCCAGGCAACTCACAGACAATTCTGAGAATTTTTTTTTAAAGTTGCATATCTCTTACAGGACGTTCCACTCAACATCAATATTTTCCATGCTGATGTTGATGTTCTTGGCAAGATTACGCTCAGTAGTTTGCCAACGCTTTCTGAGCGACCGGCTCACATAACCCCCGTAGGTAACCAAAGCGACGCGATCCGCTACCGAATCTCGCGCAGATGTATTCTCCACGTGGATATACGGGATTACAGAGAAAGTCGTTAACACCTTCGCCAGGGAGGTCAGCTCTGTGAATTATCTTATACTCATTTTATGAAGCGCTGACCTATCGACCTGGTGGTTATGTGTTTGAATCCCCATCCGGGAAGCTTATTCAAAATTGTCTTGGAGTCCCTGGCCGACCCAGTCTATAATCGGCACCAGGACGTGTTTTGAAAGGTGAAGGCTACCGGCGGGATAGTGACCACGTGACCCACCGAGTGTCAACAGAGCTAGAGCTATATGTGGCCAACACTATATACCCAAGTGTGGAGAAAAGTCCTTTAGTTGTGTCTTCTATCTACATTCTTTTATGTTCGGCTACTACGGCCTACGTTCTGTAATCCTAAGCTGTTTCTATCTACATTCTACGATGTTGGGCTGCTTCTATCTACATTCTATAATATTTGGATACTTCTATCTACATGCTATAATGTTTTGCTGCTTCTATCTACATTCTATAATATTTGACTGCTTCTATCTGCATTCTATAATGGTTGGATGCTTCTATCTACATTCTATAATTTTTGGCTGCTTCAATCTACATTATATAGTATTTGATTACTTCAATCTACATTCTATAATGCTTGGCTGCTTTTATCTACAATCTATAATTTTTGGCTGTTTCTTGCTACTTTCTATAATGTTTGGCTGCTTCTATCTACATTCTATAATGCTGGGTCTGGCCCTGAGTTGTGCTGGAAGAAACAAACAGTCCTACACTGATGTGATTGTATCCGAACCACTGCCTTGGTAAGTTAGCACAAAAGAATAGTCGCTGGATTAAAAGAGAGAAACTTAAATTAAACTGAAAAAAAGTCGAGTTTACAGAATGAATCGTTTCCATTCGTCATTATTCCTAGCTAGACCAAGTAATGTGGTGGACGTTAGTGTATCGAACTAATTTCGTTTTGTGTATGTACTTCTCAAATAACTGATCCGTTTTAACGCTATTAGCTTCTGAACCGTTTAAGGATTTCAAGTGACTCTGAGCGGAGCAATTTGAAATAACAGATTAGAATAGAACAATTTGTAATAACAGTTCATAATGGAGACAATTTGAAATAACAGTGTCAGAATGAAGCAATTTGTAATAAAACTTCAGAGTGGAGTAATTTGTTATCAGACCATTAAAATTACAACAGAAACATTGCAAAATATATTAGCTGTAATCAAAGTGGCACGATTAATAAAAGAGTTACATTGCATACAACTTTGGATAATACTTTAAATATTTAAATGTTTCTGAGACAGACAGAGAGGAAGACAGATAAATAGAGAGGGGGATGATATATATATATAAAATCATCATCATCGCCACCTTTCCGTCTTGACAGACGATAGTTTGGTACATTGTGCTTCAAAAAGGCTTAATAACTACGATCCATGGCGGTGGCGAGTGTGGCTGGTAAGGCTAATTCTTGCTGCAAATGTTTGTCCACAGTAGATGCATGTGAAAACATGGTCATTTCCACCATTGTGCACCATCTTACGTCTCTCACGCTCTGTGTGTGCTTTATCTGCAATCATTTTCTTTTTTGTCTTTATTCCATTTCTGATAGTTGCCCTCCATTCAACACGTTCAGCGGCGACTTGCTCCCAATGTGCATTATCAATGCCTGTATCAATCATGTCACGCTTACACACATCTTTGTATCGTAGTAGAGGCCGACCCTGAGATCTCCTACCCGTCTGTAATTCACCAAAAAAGATGTCCTTTGGTATTCTACCATCATCCATCCTCCTAACATGTCCTATCCATCTAAGTCTACGAAGACTGAGCATGCAATACACCGTCACACAACCTGATCTTTCCAATACTTCAGTATTTGTGATTTTGTCTTGCCACTTAATACCAAGTATTCTTCGCAGACACCGCATATGAAAGCTGTTTAAACGTTTCTCTTGGCGTGAGTAAGTTGTCCAGGTTTCACTGCCATAAAGAAGAGTACTAAGGACACAAGCTTGGTAGACGAGGACTTTTGTTTTGGCAGTAAGCTTCCTGTTCTCCCAGACTCTTTTTGCTAACATGTTCATTGTTGTTGCTGCCTTGCCAATCCTGATGTTGATTTCCTGATCGAGGGATAATTTGCTATTTACCTCTGATCCTAGATATGTAAAATGGTCTACTATCTCCAGTTCGGCGTCGTCAATAAAGTACATGCACCTTGTGACATAATCTGTGTCTTCTTTTTATTTATTGTTAAACCAAATTCAGAACAAGCATTGGAGAATGCAGATAGTAGATGTTGTAATTCTTCCTCAGAGTGGGTCGTAATCGCAGCATCATCCACAAAAAGCAAATCTCTGATTAGTACCCTCCTAATTTTGGTCTTGGCCTTCAATCTCTGAGCATTATAGAGGCCACCATCTGAGCGTGAGCGAATGTATATACCGTCATCCTGATCACGAAAGGCATATTTCAGTAGAAGTGAAAAGTATATCCCAAAAAGTGTGGGGGATAGTACACAACCTTATATATATATATATATATATATATATATATATATATATATATATATATATATATATATATATATATATATATATATATATATATATATAGAGAGAGAGAGAGAGAGAGAGAGAGGGAGAGAGAAAGAGAGAGAGAGAGAGAGAGAGAAAGAGAGAGAGAGAGAGAGAGAGAGAGAGAGAGAGAGAGAGAGAGAGAGAGAGAGAGAGAATGATGACACATAAAAAGATGTACAATACCCCAACAAAAATAATAAATATATAAAATCATCACGTAAATACCGAGGGAAAATTTTTTCAGCAGCTGTAAATATATAAAACTGGATTCGGCTAATACAAGAAAATTGTACAACCAGATCATTTATGCTCTGTCCGAAACAGAATACATTTGATACAAAACGGATTTCTAAAAGCAGTTTTGTCTTTATCAAACATCGTTTTTATTCACTGTCTGGCATGCTTCACTCCGACCTTGACAACGGGTATACAAATTAGATGACGTCTACAGCAAGTCTCAATGCTTATCATATTTCGTCTGCTGAATCAAATAACGCCAGATGTATAGTTTGAATCAAACAGCTAAGAAGATAGGATAACTGATGAAATTATTAAGTTGATAGATAACGGAAAATAAAGTAAAACTATAAAGAAGAATATGATAAGGTAAATAAAGAAAGTAGGGGCACATGCGGAAAGGCAAAAGACATTTTGTGTGACGAGTAATACAACACAATTGAATTAAATTCTTTTAAGGATAAAAAACAAAACACGTGCTGACAAATTAGTCAGCTGACAGGATGAAAAACAAGAGTTAACACAGGTTGTTGAATTAAACCATAGGAAAGTTATTAATAGAAGCAGAAGATATAATGAAGAGACGGAATGAATAAATAAGAGGTATTTGAAGAAGAAAGAGCAGAATTAACAGAAGAAAGTATCATGGAAGGGCCGCCTATTCAAAAAGTAGTCAATGATTCTATCACACACATGAAAAAAGGAGAACAGCCGAGTGAGATGGAATCACAATAGAGGGATTAGAAGTCATGGGAATACTTGATATAGAAATACTGACTAAACTGGTGGTCAGCATGGCAGAATGGATAAGAGTGCTTGCGCTTAAATACTACCGCTGCGCTGATGCCGGGGTAGCCGGGTAAACCCCTACACCGGTCAGTTGGACTAAAATGTTACTTCTCGTCCTTGATTCGGGGACATAAATTACAAGTACCTCAGAAGTCGGAGTGGGCTCGCCTGACGGTGAGAGAAACCGGTATTAGGGAAAGCTAATCCACACATAAAAGGGATCCCAGTGCACTAGAAGTAGTAGCACTTGTATGGACTACACTTGAGTTCAAAGCGAGAGAGCGCAAAAAAAGAAATGACAACAATGAAACAATGCATCTCCATGCTGAAGTATGGTTTCTATATCTTTACAACAATGAAACAATGCATCTCCCTGCTGAAGTATGGTTTCTATATCTTTACAACAATGAAACAATGCATCTCCCTGCTGAAGTATGGTTTCTATATCTTTGACAACTCAAGAACACGGAGCCTTAATTTGATTAAAAATAAAAATTAAAATGGCCCCAGTGTGGTGTTGCTGATCTAACTGCTCACTTGGTCGATTTCAAGATTGGACTGTCTTTACTTGGTTCCCTGCGCCCCTGATTTCGTGTATTATGTTGTGTGTGTTTTTTAAAATCCAATACTCTGAGGTTTCTCTTACAATGCCTTCTCTCGAAGAAGTATTGTTTACTTTTGTTCTGTGCCTCTTTTTTCTTGTTTATTCCTGGCCTCCTTACTTCTTATGTTCCGGGTCTATTTGTTGCTTTTGGCGGCACAGGCTGTTGCGTGAACCAATTTAGTGCATGTTTGTTTATTTTATATTCGGGAGTAATGTGTCATGCAAGACATATCTAAACAACAAGGCAAAAGACACCACTTTCAATCCATGTTGGCATATTGATAGACCGCAGTAGATCCATATTGCGCTGGCCACATTGCACTCTACCCTAAACGTGACGAGGCCAGTATAAGACTGGAATGAGGTCGTTACGAACGCAATTCGTAATACTGCATTCTGCGTTCGAAACACAGCTGCAGGAAATTTCGAAGTAAGTCGTCTTGCGCTGGATTTCATACAATGGTATGAATGCCGGTCATTCAGAAAGCAATCTGTGCATGTTGATTAACTGTCCCTATTACCAGTGTCCCTCGCCAACAGGCGAACCCACGCTGACTTCAGAGGTACATGTAATTTACGTCCTCAAGTCAAGTACGAGAAGTCAACTAAACTTGCTACGAAATCACAACACCCCCACGCACCCCCTCCCACCTCTCCCCTCCTCCCACCTCCGCCACACACAAAAAAAAATTATACAAAAAAATAATAAAATTGCTGGCCTTACTGCATCCCATAAAATTTTCTGGTAAACATGTTAGTTAGCAGCGGAGCGATATGGTGACCGACAAGAAATCTCGCCTCAAGGAAGAATCAAACACAGGTTCAGTCTATCGCGAAAGATCATCGCAAAATATTGACAAGTTCCCTCTATCGCGAAAGATTGTCGCGTAATTTGAAACCAGGACCTCTCTATCGCGAAAGATTGTCGCGTAATTTGAAACCACGGACCTCTGTCGCGAAATAGTATCGCGTAATTTGAAATCAGGTTGCCATATCGCGAGAAATTATCGCTTAACCTGAGCGGTTCATTTTCATTATTACACTGCAGCATTTTATGTTGAATACATTTCATCATCAAGTGATTTGTCGGCTGGGTGGGTGATACGATTTCTCCACATATTGAGATTTCCAAAAAAGCATGCATCAATTCCTGCGCTGACACATTTCGATTCCATGACAAAAGGCTGTAAAGTGTCTTCTCTCACTGGCCTTATTTGTCTTTCTCTTCACAAATCTTTTCAGTTGTTACAACACGTTCCAATTGTTATTTTCTTGTGCTATGGCTGAAATGACAAATGCTTCCTTCTAATGCTTGTGATGCAATGTCTTCGTGTCGTAACCTCTTTGAAAACATTTATGTGACTCATTTTGGGTGTCCAAGGAATGTTCAGCATTTTTCTGAAAAAACACATCTCTGAGGTCTCAATGTATTCGTTTTGCTTATTTATTAATTGTCCACGATTCACAGTCATGGATTGCAACTGGTTCAATGCAGCATGAAATAATACTTTTTGCAACCTCCAATGACAGGGATTTATTGCATATTATGTTCTTCCTTTTATAAAGTGCAGAGTTGATTGTCCTAATCTCTTCTGTATCTCCGTCATATAGATCTTTGATTTAATGGAATGACATTTGGATGATAAATAAACAAATTAGCCCCGGTAGGCTATCACACTTGCCTGTCTCTCCGGTTTTCAAATGCTCGAATCTCTATTGAGTTGGATGAGTTTTAAATTTGACCTGGTCTCCCAAGTGGAGCCAGCTTAAAATGGGTACCAGGGCATGTCATAGGAAGAAAGGCGGCCGCCGTGATATTGACCTTATGATCCACAGAATGCCGAGTGGTCATCAGAAATATCAGGGTAACATCATATATCCAATATACCAGTAGGAGTGTAACAGGGGCCTTTAAGTTACGTTACTGTTACAGGGTCCTTTAAGTTACATTACTGTAATATGGTCCTTTAAGTTACATTACTCTAATATGGTCCTTTAAGTTACATTACTCTAATATGGTCCTTTAAGTTACATTACTGTAATATGGACCTTTAAGTTACATCACTGTAGCAGGGTCATTTATGTAACATCACCCTAACATGGTCCTTTAATTTACATTACTGTAACAGAGTCCTTTAAGTTACATTACTGTTACATGGTCCTTTAAGTTACATTACTGTAATATGGTCCTTTAAGTTACATTACTATAACAGAGCTATTTAATTTAAATTACATTACTTTAATATTGTCCTTAAAGTTACATTACTGTAACAGAGCCATTTAAGTTACATTATTGTTGCAAGGTCCTGTAAGTTAAATTACTGTAACAATGGCATTTAAGTTATATTACTGTAATAAGGTCCTTTAAGGTTCACTACTGTAACAGAGTGCTTTATGTTACATTATTGTTACAGGGTCCTTTAAGTTACATTACCGTAAAAGAATCTTTAATGTTACATTACGTTTACCTGGCAATCAATCGTGGTAACCTCAATAATCATAATGTACCCTACCAGTTGACGTTCTTGAATCTCCACACATCTCGGTCTTTCGTGTTGATGCTATTCCTCCATACCACCGTCTCAGTCCATCCAGCATCTTTTCTCTTGGTCTGCCTCCGGCTTTTTACCCATTGATCTTTCCAATTGTAACGATGTTTTCCAATGCCCTTCTTCTCATCACATGACCAAATTAAAGCAATGTTTCTCCTTCTTATTGTTGTATATAATGTTCCGTTTTCATTAGCTTCTTTCAGGCAGTCGTTGTTAGTTACCCTGACAGTCCAAGAAATTCGCACCATTTGTCTCAGGAACCACATCCCTGTTGCTTCCAAGTCCTTTCAAGTTTGTTCATTTTCGTTATGCAACAAAACGGGGTTCTTTATTACGTTAGAGTTGAATAATGTAACAACTGGCAAGAATAGAAAATCTTGACTCTGAAAGATCATAAAGTTATGAACATTTTGGGCGCAGTTTAAGATTTTTCACTGCGTTAACACATAAGAGTCATTTATAAAACAGGTTATTAATGCTTACGAGACATTATAACCATAACGCGATCAAATAAATGGTTTCAACAGATTACCAACTATTTTGAAACAGTCATAACATGTGACAGAAGATGCCTTGTAGAGACTGGAACAAGAATCGATGTAGAAAAACTAGCAAGACGGCGAAACATACTCACACATAGAAGGGTATCAAGGAAAAGGATGTTAAAGCTCTAAATAGAACCTATGTTATTGTTCGTGTGAAACATGGATCATAAGCAGATATATCGGGAAATAACTAATGCTAATCCTTGTTACCCATCGACACGTTTCAATCCTCACATCCGGCCGTCTCCACACTCATCAAGCGGCTAGCTCTTCAGACACATTTCGCCGAGACAGGATTCAGCTGGGTAACCTCTGTATTTTCTATGTAGTGATTGTTTTATTAGTTTGGTGTCAGTGTTGTTTTGTTCTGTGCTGACGAAGGCTTTGGCCGCAAAGTTCATTTTGGTTCTTGTTGCTTGCTTGTGTTCGTTGGCTTGAGCTCCAACGCGAGGTCCTGTATGTTTCTTGTAATCGTGTTCTAGTAAAGCTAACAATCTACTTATCGTATTTTGGTAATTCATTCGTTTTTTAAGCTTTACTGCAGTTCCCTTTATTCTTATCAACCAGTGACTGAGGGAAGACGGGACAGGGAACGAGGCAGTGTGTGTGTGACAGAACGGACAGAGACAGACGTATTCAGATTAGGAGGAGCTGGACGATAGAACGATAGAACGATGGTGTTTGAAGGATAGATGCGACGGGCGTGTGTGTGTCTGTATTCTAGTAGTAAACTAGCTGTGATACGTGTGCGAGGCAGGAGACTGTGATAGCTGATAGTGAGAAGTGCGACATTGTGTAAATATCTTCTATGTAGACGGACCGAGTGTTTGGCCTGATTGCCCGACCGTAAGCGTGGATTGTGAGGATGTGAAATGTGTAGTGTGGCCAGTTTGCTATTATACACGTTACAATGTAATAAACTTTGTACAGGAAACATTTCCTGTTAGTTTCTGAGTGCGGTCATTGTCACTGTTGTGTGTGAACGTACTTAATATTATAACTTGCCTGTCCGAGCCCAGTGAGCAAGAGTGGGAATATAGACAGGTCTCTGACAGTAATGACACGACTGTCACTGCACATCTCTTTTTTCTGTTTTAATTTATATTAATGCTTAAAAACGGTTTAATTTTCGGCTTATTGACTGTTTATCCTATTTGACCAGCAACCTTACGTGTGATTTGTGATTTGGCCCACAGAGCGGTTGAGTTTGACATCCCTGCCATGGAGGGACCGAAAAACGAACGAGACAGTCCTATAAGTAACAAATAAAACAGCCAATTGATTAGAGATATTGGACGCAGCAATTTTCTGGGCACATTATGAAGTGCAATAAATGTGAAAACTTAGTGACAACTGGTAAACTTTATGGAAAAAGAGCAAAGAAAAGACAAACAGATTGAAACCCGCATGACTTGGTCTCATGGCATAATCGGGAAAAGAACAAATAACCCTCCGAGGAAGCTTTCAGAAGTAGTGTAGATCTTACGCTACTTTGATAAGCTTACTCATCGTGTTATTTGTGTACAAGCTACGCTACCTTGGTAAGCTTACTCGGCGTGTTATTTGTGTACAGGTTACACTACTTTAAGTAGTCTGCTCGACGTGAAGTTTATGTACAAGACACGTTACTTTGAGAAGCTTACTCGGCGTGTTATTTGTTTACAAGCTACACTAATTTGAGAAGTCTGCACGACATGCTGTTTCTGTACAAGTCATGTTACTTTGAGAAGTCTGCTCGACGTGTTGTTTCTGTACAAGACACGTTACTTTGAGAAGTCTGCTCGACATGTTGTTTCTGTACAAGTCATGTTACTTTGAGAAGTCTGCTCGACGTGTTGTTTCTGTACAAGACACGTTACTTTGAGAAGTCTGCTCGACATGTTGTTTCTGTACAAGACACGCTACTTTGAGAAGTCTGCTCGACATGTTGTTTCTGTACAAGACACGCTACTTTGAGAAGTCTGCTCGACATGTTGTTTCTGTACAAGACACGCTACTTTGAGAATTCTGCTCGACGTGTTGTTTCTGTACAAGACACGTTACTTTGAGAAGTCTGCTCGACATGTTGTTTCTGTACAAGACACGCTACTTTGAGAAGTCTGCTCGACATGTTGTTTCTGTACAAGACACGTTACTTTGAGAATTCTGCTCGACGTGTTGTTTCTGTACAAGACACGTTACTTTGAGAAGTCTGCTCGACATGTTGTTTCTGTACAAGACACGTTACTTTGAGAAGTCTGCTCGACATGTTGTTTCTGTACAAGACACGCTACTTTGAGAAGTCTGCTCGACATGTTGTTTCTGTACAAGACACGTTACTTTGAGAAGTCTGCTCGACGTGTTGTTTCTGTACAAGACACGTTACTTTGAGAAGTCTGCTCGACGTGTTGTTTCTGTACAAGACACGCTACTTTGAGAAGTCTGCTCGACATGTTGTTTCTGTACAAGACACGCTACTTTGAGAAGTCTGCTCGACATGTTGTTTCTGTACAAGACACGTTACTTTGAGAAGTCTGCTCGACGTGTTGTTTCTGTACAAGACACGTTACTTTGAGAATTCTGCTCGACATGTTGTTTCTGTACAAGACACGTTACTTTGAGAAGTCTGCTCGACATGTTGTTTCTGTACAAGACACGCTACTTTGAGAAGTCTGCTCGACATGTTGTTTCTGTACAAGACACGTTACTTTGAGAATTCTGCTCGACGTGTTGTTTCTGTACAAGACACGTTACTTTGAGAAGTCTGCTCGACATGTTGTTTCTGTACAAGACACGTTACTTTGAGAAGTCTGCTCGACATGTTGTTTCTGTACAAGACACGTTACTTTGAGAAGTCTGCTCGACGTGTTGTTTCTGTACAAGACACGTTACTTTGAGAAGTCTGCTCGACATGTTGTTTCTGTACAAGAAACGTTACTTTGAGAAGTCTGCTCGACGTGTTGTTTCTGTACAAGACACGTTACTTTGAGAAGTCTGCTCGACGTGTTGATTCTCTACAAGACACGTTACTTTGAGAAGTCTGCTCGACGTGTGGTTTCTGTACAAGACACGTTACTTTGAGAAGTCTGCTCGGCGTTTTATTTCTATAATGTTTCAATACAAGATACACTATTTTGAGAAACTTACTCTGCTTATTATTTATATATAAAATACACTGGTTTGACAAGCTTACATTCTTACAATATTACATTATTTTCATTACTTACATAACAAGCTTACATTACTTTCATTCGCAACTTCTGAGCGCCATCGAGAACAAGTCGCCTAAACTGTTGAAGAAACCTGATGCAGGGGAGAAAACGGCACGTTCCAAGCCTAAAACCAGAGGACACCCGATATTTAAGATGAGCAGAGAAGAAGCAGTCAAGACCGTAAAGAAGACAAAAGGAGAGAACCTGCCTGCAAGCTGCAGAAAAGCGCCAGAAGCCACAGTAACCTCAAATAAATCAACCACGAGGAAGGGCGACGACAACCCACCACAGACAAGAGCCAAGACTATTGATAAGCAGAGTTAGGAGAAAGGAACCAAAGTAGGAAACACCGACTCACAGACGATCAGATAGTTTATCAAACGCATCCAAGTGGAGCTTACAGATGACCAGATACTGAAGCAGCTACAACAGGAACATTTTCACATCCGAATCTTGAAGGCTGCTGTAAGATTCCCACAACACTAACGGTGCTGGAAACAGAGATAAGCGAGATGCAAAGCCCAGACAGCCACAGGAATCTTACAGCGGAAAAATTCCATCTCCAAGGGCAGACTAACGAACTGAAGAAACAAGCCAAGGCACTCAGGAGCACCGACACCAACCAGCGGCAACGAAAATCTACTAGCTGACATGAAGGAAATCCAGCACTACATCCAGCAAGAGATGGAACGCATGACACATATGAAGAAAGAAAATGAAGAAATTCTACAAGCAATCAAGATAGGAAGAGAACTGCTAAGAAGCAAAAGGGAGCTAACCCAAAACAAGACAGCAGATACCACTCGAAAGACCGAGAAGAAGCCACAAGATGAAGCCAAACCAAAGACCAATTAGAAACCGCAAGCTAAAGCCAACAGTCCAACTGCGATGTCCAAGAAACTCAAGGGGAAACCAATATCCCGCCAGAACTCCGAAGAAAGCCTATGACAACTATGAGAAGACATGATCACCAATGCCACACAGCATGGAATATAACAGCTTTGAGAAGACATGATCACCAATGCCACACAGCATGGAATATAACAACTATGAGAAGACATGATCACCAATGCCACACAGCATGGAATATAACAACTATGAGAAGACATGATCACCAATGCCACACAGCATGGAATATAACAACTATGAGAAGACATGATCACCAATGCCACACAGCATGGCCTATAACAACTATGAGAAGACATCATCACCAATGCCACACGGTATGGTATAACAGCTATGAGAAGACATCATCACCAATGCCACACAGCATGGAATATAACAGCTATGAGAAGACACGATCACCAATGCCACACAGCATGGAATATAACAACTATGAGAAGACATGATCACCAATGCCACACGGTATGGTATAACAGCTATGAGAAGACATGATCACCAATGCCACACAGCATGGAATATAACAACTATGAGAAGACATGATCACCACTGCCACACAGCATGGAATATAACAACTATGAGAAGACATGATCACCAATGCCACACGGTATGGTATAACAGCTATGAGAAGACATGATCATCAATGCCACACAGCATGGAATATAACAGCTATGAGAAGACATGATCACCAATGCCACACAGCATAGAATATAACAACTATGAGAAGACATGATCACCACTGCCACACAGCATGGAATATAACAACTATGAGAAGACATGATCACCAATGCCACACGGTATGGTATAACAGCTATGAGAAGACATGATCACCAATGCCACACAGCATGGAATATAACAACTATGAGAAGACATGATCACCAATGCCACACGGTATGGTATAACAGGTATGAGAAGACATGATCACCAATGCCACACAGCATGGAATATAACAACTATGAGAAGACATGATCACCACTGCCACACAGCATGGAATATAACAACTATGAGAAGACATGATCACCAATGCCACACAGCATGGAATATAACAACTATGAGAAAACATGATCACCAATGCCACACAGCATGGAATATAACAACTATGAGAAGACATGATCACCACTGCCACACAGCATGGAATATAACAACTATGAGAAGACATGATCACCAATGCCACACAGCATGGAATATAACAACTATGAGAAGACATGATCACCAATGCCACACAGCATGGAATATAACAGCTATGATAAGACATGATCACCAATGCCACACAGCATGGAATATAACAACTATGAGAAGACATGATCACCAATGCCACACGGTATGGCCTATAACAAGAGGAATCAGTAGACATTTATTATTGGACTAATTTTCTCTTTTATCCGACTCCATGGCCAAAGGCTTGAGAATGCGGTTCGTGAGCCGCTTACCAGGCGTTCGAAACGCAAGCCGCGACCGATTTGTGCAGCAGACAGTGTCGCGTTGTGTTATAACGTGCTGGTATGGGAGTCGGTCGTTCAGAAAGCAATGGCAAACTACTGAACGTAAAATGTGCCTAGTACATCAACAGCAGCTGAACAATGCTGGTGTTGACTGCAACGTCCTGCAAGGGATATGCAACATTAAAAAAAAAATTCTCGCTTATGTCAGGGTTGGGATAAGTTACTGCTTGGGCTACGTCTCTACAAAATAAAAATGAAGGATCTTTGTTCAGGTCTTGGGGTGTTGAGTAAATGGTGTTAGGATTAAAGTTTCACAGACCCCACGATACTCGATGGGTAACATGTTCAGTGTGATGCCGGTGGCTTTTACTTCCCAGAACATGTCCCAGTTTAGTCGGGGTCAACTTTGGGACTCAGGTAAATTCACAAAGAATCCCCGCCTCTAAGGGAATTCGAACACATAACATGTGGTCTGGCAGGCAAGCGTGCTAGCCGCTGCTGGCTCCCTAAGTTCCATATACGTCAAAGAAATTCGAAAGATACGAACAAAGAAAAATAAAAGATAGCAGAAGCGAACTTGCTACACCGCGCTTAATATAATATGAGCACTATGCAAACATTAATGAATATCTGCATTCTATTTTTATTACACATTAAAGTGGAAAGAAAACAATAAATGATCAAAAATATACTTATGTATCCAATGAACAGTAAAGTAGAAATATAAAAATAAAAATTTCCTATGGATATTGAGGGCATAGTAAAGTAAAGATACAAATAATCAAATGTCTACCTCTCCATTTTATAAATCATTGAATATGAAAAATCTACACCTGCCTACCCTACAAGAAAAGCAAATAGATGAGGAGAAACCATCTCTTCAATTAAACGAAAATTTAGCAACGAAATTACCAAACTAATATTAGATTACGGTAATGATATAAGATGGCAAATTTGTCTCTACATTTGTAATACAATAAACTAGACATATAATAATCCAAAACAATGCTTTCTCGTAGTGAATGTGAATAATGAAGACACAAATAATAGATTGCACGATTTACTGCCTGGTATATTTCGCTGCATCTCGTCAGGTACATGCTGCAGAAATAACACAACATAAACTAAAGCAAAAAGACAAATCTTTTAAGCTGAAATATACAACACACATATTCCCCCAATTATTTGAATTGTCTACCACGGTAATTTAAAGCTGAATGTCATCATTTTATGCAAACAAAAAGACACCGTGCAGTCTATTGTTTGTGTCTTCGTTTTTATTCAAATATAATAATAATAATAATAATAATCATAATGATTCCCGAGGAATTACTATTTCTGTATATTACAGTAAACTCAGTGAAGTAGCGATATGAAGACCCCACCAGAGGCATGTCTCCTCAACTTTATGACGTTCACATGGTACTCTCTGGAAATTGGGTTTGAGATTTTCAGAGTTGTCCATTAGTTCGTAAGCCATGCCTGAATGCGTCCTAGCACAGGCTACACCCCAAAATATGACAACAGCAAGGATTCCCCAGCAATTGCTGTTTCTGTGTATACCAATAAACTAAATATATGACTATTTCTGTTTATAACAATCAACTAAATATATGAATATTCAAATATTTACCTCTCCATTGAGAAAGCAGTAAAGTAACGAGATGAAGAAACCCTCACAGGCACTCAGAAATGCAGTACAGAATACATAGGCTCCAATCTTGACCGGATCTTTTCCATCTGGTTCCAACATGATTGCGAAGTTGGTCAGGCCGAGTAGCGGAAGTAGAACGATGGCAGCTTTCACCGCTTTCCTGAAAGTATATAAATATATATGTACCTTGTCTGTATATTGTGATAATGAGTACATAAGGATTACACGAAGAACAACTGGTGTTCAGGGGAAACTAATATGTGTCGGGTGTGTTAACTTTTTATCTGCTAAATACTTTGATAATGTAGAACTAGTGTACAGTGGATCCCACTCCATTGAGGTATACCAGCAAATGAGGGGTTTAACAGACTGACCAAAGAACGACCTAGGGCAGTGGTTCCCAAGCTTTTTAAGCCGAGGGCCATATCTACTATTTTCTGTAGTTAAGCGGGCCACAGCGGTATAAAATGATAAAAGTCGTGCAATATCATTCTTACCTTTCTTAACTTTCGTCAACAAACTTCTTAAACTTTAAAGGCAGTCAGTGTCAGTACTACACTGCGGTCATTTTTTGGTTTAAAGTCAAAAGTTCATTTAACAATAAATCTTAAATCAATTTCGAAAATCGCTATTAATGTAATTAATTTACAATTGTAACTGTTCTTCATAACCAGTTACTTAAGTTCAGATGTCAGTTTATCAATGTCTGGGCACAAATCTGCCGTGCCCAAAGTCATAAGCGCAGCTAGGTTACTGTCGATAAGTCTGGAACGTTACTTGTTTTTTTTAATAATGATCACTGCGAAAAATGACTACTCGCATCTGTTTGTCGAACCAAAAAGACAAATGTATCTCTGGGCGAATGAACGCAAGTGTTCAAATTGTTCGACAGGCAATAATCGCCAGAATGAAATCATATGATCAGCTGAAGGTGAAGCAGGCAGCTCCAGAATTTTACATCTCAGTGCAGAATTGCATTTCAAATCAATTACTTCGTGCTGAACTTTTTACTGTAATTGACAGAGCTTGGCATCAGGAAATACGAATGAATTTATGAAGAGGGCAACATTATCCTCCTCTATTGTGAACTCTTGAAATCTCGAATGAAACGAGGCCTCGCGTGCCACTTTCTGACAGCTGGCGGGCCACATATGGCCCGCGGGCCGTGGTTTGGGAACCTCTGACCTAGCGGCATTGCAACTAGTTTTTCAGTTACATACAACAAGAAAAGGACTGTTTACACGACTTGAGGGGTATTGAATATGTGGTGCTATCTTTTATTTGTGATTTTTTTTATAGACCAATCGGTATCAGATGGGAGAAGTGGTCAATATCACGCAGGCCGCTTTTATTTCTCGAAACTTTTCTGGTACCTATCTTAGGCTGGGTCGACCCGTGAGCCCTGATCAGTCACAAACACAAATACTTCGTATAGGTGGGGATTCGAACATATGCCTACCCGACCGAAGGCAAGGTAATGGTGCGGATCGCTATAGTTGTGTGTGTAGTTACTTGTCTGCATGTGTGTGTGTATGTCTGTGTATATGAATGTCTTTGTATGTGTTTGTGTGTTTGTATATGTCTGTGTGTGTGTGTTTGTGTGTGTCTGTGTGTGTGTCTGTGTGTAGTTACTTGTCTCTGTGTGTGTCCGTGTATGTGTGTGTATGTATGTGTACGTCTGTGTGTCTGCCTGTGTGTGTGTGTCAGTGTGTGCCTGTGTGTGTGTGTGTATGTGTATGTCTGTGTGTGTCTGCGAGTGTGCGTCTGTGTGTGTGAGTCACGCTATGTGGCTACCTTTGCCACTCTTTTTATTTTATCCACCTTCATAAAGTTTGGTGATGTCATGGGCAAATGACGGTTAATGAGTTAAACATTCATGAATTGGTGCCAGAGGTGATCAGAAGAACTAGGATGGTATGACAGGATCGCCAATGCAGTGCACATACAAATTGAAATAAATCTAGTGAATCGAAAGACTCCGACGCTGGATAAGACATGTTGAGAACAACTATACAATTATAATCCTAGAGCCTACAAGGCAAAAGAAATATAGGGAGACCTAAACGTCACGGAGAAGAAACAGAAACAAGATTAATATGGGTACTTACAAGGAAAGAACTACAATACATAGGAAAAGAAAGACGGTCTTTATAAGGTTTAGTTGAGGTGCTATATTCTACAAGAGGATAAAAGGCAGCAGCAAAATAATGAGAAGAAGCAGAAATAGAAGGAGGAGGAGAAGGAGGAGGAGGAGGAGGAGGAGGAGGAGGAGGAGGAGAGAGGAAGAAGAAGAAGAAGAAGAAGAAGAAGAAGAAGAAGAAGAAGAAGAAGAAGAAGAAGAAGAAGAAGAAGAAGAAGAAGAAGCTACAGATGATAAAGAAGAGGAGAAGGCGGAAGAAGAAAAAGAAGAAAAAAAACCGAAGAAGCTGACGTTTAGAAACGATACCTACCGAAGTGTGTTTGCTTCATTTGTTTGAGATTCTCTCAGCTTCATGACCAACACCCGTATAATGTTGAGCAAAAACAGCAAATTCACCTGAAACAGAAGTCCAAACTTCAATATACCTGTCCGCTGTAATTTACATTACAGACTAAACTGCTAATACAGCAACGTTAACTTTATCTTCTCTAAATAGCCAAGCTAATAGAGACTCTTTTCTACTTACTATTCTCTAGATCAGTGATTCTCAACCGGTGGGGAATCTCACTCCCCGCCCCCAGAGAGGAATTTTAGGGTTTCCGGCAAATCATGTTTTATGTAGACGTCTAGACATGTTCTAGTATGTGTTATTAAATTTAGCTTTAATTTTTCCGTATACTGTGTAGGGGTGGAGGATCTATAGGGAGAAAATACGAAAAAAAGAGGGGGGGGGGGGGAGAGAATGACATTCTGAACACATGGTGAAGGGGTGCATGGGCCAAAAAAGGTTGAGAACCACTGCTATAGACTGCCAGTCCAGTACAGATGTGTCTTCTGTTGTGTAGTTCTATGAAATTATGAAACGTGTACGCCCGGGCATATTCTACAAAATCCAAATCGTCCGCGGCTGATTTCGAACCTTCGACTCGGAATGTCGGGGCATTATGAAACTGCGCGTCTCAATATCCTCTAAGCCACAGAAGCCATAGTAGTTCTCTTTATAAGCCAGTTAGGCACAACGGGAATATGGTTGCAGGTCCGTAATTTTCCTGAACGAATGGCACCCAAAGAAAGTTAAAATCAGTCCACATAAGGCTATTTATTTTCCCTGAGAAATCTCTGGGGTACATGTTTTGTAAAGGTGGGTCGACATTAAAGCCCTACTTATCAGAAAAAGAAACCCGCGCTAGTTACTAGTTAAATACTAGTCACTGAAAAAAGAAAAAAATGGCGTAAAAGGAAGCTGCTGTGAGTATATGAAGTGTTAATACCGTCACAGTTTATAGGCCTGAGTGTACGGTGGAATAGGTGGCTGGTCTTTCACTACCGGTAGCGAAGGTCTGACATGGAACTCTCGTTCGACCATTCTCATGCCGTTGTCAACATAATATACTAACCATTACACTAAAGCGCCAGCTTGAATCAATAAGACAGTGCGATAAAACTACATTACCATGGTCGCCACAGTCACATAGAGACATACAAAATAATCTGTTCAATATAATAACAAATATCTTACAGCCATGACTGCGGCTCGGGGACCCTCGATAATCCAGATGAGTGGATTCATGTAATATGCAAACCAACATCTGTAAAGAGCCAAAACAGACAAAACCAATGTAAAGTAAAATTTCAAGACACTTCCCGGCCTCATCATCATCATCATCATCATCATCATCATCATCATCATCATCATCATCATCATCATCATCATCATCATCAAGTCATATGCCGGCTGGCGTAGGCGTTCATGACTCACTACAAATCTCGGTCTATAGCTTTCTGGATCAACTCTGCTGTTGATATTCCTCCATGCCACCGTCTCAATCCGTTCAGCATAATTTCTCTTGGTCTGCCTCTGCCACTCTTCCCCTCAATCTTTCCAGTTGTCACGATATTCTCCAATGCCTCTCTTATCATCACACGATCAAAAAGCTGTTTGTCTCTTTCTTATTGTTGTATATAATGTACTAGTTTCATTAGAATCTTTCAGGCAGTCGTTGTTAGTTACTTTGGCCGTCCAAGGAATTCGCAACATTCGTCTCAGGAACCACATCCCCGATGCTTCCAATCTCTTTCTAATTTGTTCATTTACATTCCAAGATTCACAGCCATACGGTAAAATAGGTTGTATAGAGCAACTCAGCACTCTCTTCCTTACATTAAATGATAGTTATTTATTTATTATTATATGTAAGATAGTTTCATTTTCTGAAATGCAGCCTTTGCTTGCCTATTCTGCTCGTAATCTCTGTTGTGCATCTTCTATCTGCTGTTATAAATGCCCCTAGGTATTAAAAACTATCCATTGGTGAAGAATTTTCCTTTCAATCTCTACTTCACATTCGGGTGACTATTAGGGCATATTCCAATGTCATTATTGGCTCTGTGGTATGACATTGTTTTAAACATGTCACTATACATTTATATAATGTAGGTTTATGACTGTCCATAAGCTAATTGCTGAATATTGTTCTTCTTCTCTAAATAACACATTCAAATAAGAGATTTACATGCTGCAAATATTATTCTGTGGGTGCCTTTCTTATTCTGGGAAGGTTGTCATAGCGGCTGGAAATTATGTGTGACTTGGGGGCAAAAGTTATACGATGGCACGGTTTAAATGAACATGTGTGATCCAGGCTGTTGGAACATGAATTTGGCTTCACACCTGGCAGATCGGAGCCTCTCTGTTGGTGGATGGACGAAAATACAATAACCGTGTAGCTGGGACGCTTCGTCTCCACACCCAACATCATCTGCTGGAAGAGACATAGGACGCCTGTCTTTGTGTTGAGTGTTGAGATATCAATTTGTAAATAACCAATACAATGTGCCTGCAGCTTTCAATTGTTGAGTTGTCTGTCGCGACTCTGTTGATCTACATTTACCCATGTGTGTTTTGTAAGAGTCAATCACTCTGTCGCCGTGTGTTCCCCTCACGCCTACTTTCATGTTCATGTGTAATCTGATCCATTCTATTTCGTGAAACACATGTCTAGTCCACAAAAAGGAAAAAGGTGAGTAACTGTTATATTAATATTTTCATGTAGTGTATTTCGCGTAGTTGTATCGTTGTATGTTTGTTGTTCCTGTGCTGAAGAAAGGCTTTAGCCACAACGTCCATTTTGTTACTCGTGATCGCGTTCCAATACATCATTGTTTTCATATCCTTTCTTACAGGACATCGCTGTCAACACCAGCATTTAAATAAGGTTGTTGATGTCTTGGCAAGTTTACGTTCAGTAGTTTCTAGTACAGCATACCAATTCTATGTCTCGATTTTTGGTGATTTTGATACACTGTGCATGTATTACTCTTGATAATTTGGTTTCCTTATTTTTTGTTTTCCAGTTCCTCATTTTCTAGATATGTTAATACAAATCTGATTCTGGATTCAAACGGCGTGTATGTAAAAAGGAAACTGACAGCGTATCGGTTGACGCGAAGTGTAATGTATGAGTTTCTGTTAAATGGCAGTCAATCATCATCATCATCATCATCATCGTCGTTGTCATCGTCATCGTCATCATCATCATCATCATCATCATCATCATCATCATCATCATCATCATCATCATCATCATCATCATCATCATCATCATCATCATCATCATCATCATCCAATTTTTCTTCAAGTATTGTGGGGAGGTATAGTTGAAGTCCAGCTCTACATGGGTAGCACTGGATAGTGACATTCCGTGCGATTGTACAATGTCTTTAATGTTGTCTATCCACTTTCTTCTCGGGTGCCTCTTGCTCTCATATCAGATTTTCTTTGATGTAGTACCAGTGCTGGTTGTTGATGTGTTGCATTCTAACGAGATGATCAAACCATTTGATCTGCCTGTACATACATGTGGGAAGAGGTGCTGATCCCACTATATGTCTGATATCATTTCTTACTCGGTCTCGGATTGTTAAAGTGACAGCTCTTCTCAAGCATCTCATCTCGCGGGTGTTGATATTGCGTAAACTAATTACGTATGTTAAAATGGCTTTTCGTTGTTTTGTTTTCACATCTGAAATGGTTGTGTATATTATAATTCTAAGTGTTCATTTTCATTATTCAGGTAACATACATCACAAACAAACTATGGTTATATAGCAGCAGGTACATTATAACGTTTGCTATAAAATAAAATTGTCTACCCACACAGTAAATCAAAATGGCAAAAAATAAAATTACAACTGTTTACCTCATTTCATACATTCTGGACAAGGGAATTACCCAGGCTATAGTCAGCAATACTGGAAAACCTGCAGAAAAACATTGCGCATTATCGATAACAGAATGTGTATAACCAAATTGAAACTACTCATTGTCTCAGATCATATGTTTACGAAGTACAGCTCATTGACCTGGACTCATTCTCAACCACACAGTGTTCATTGTCCAAGATTCTTTCTGTCGTGGATTCATTTTATATTAAACATTGCTCATTGTTTTGAATTCATGCTATTTTAAATACAGCTCATTGTCTTGGATTCATTCTTTACCACACATTCACGCTTCAATGAACAATCTCCCCCCCCCCCCCCTCCAAAAAAACCCACACAGATGAGAGAAAGAGAGAGGGGAGACAGGAGATAGAGAGAGAGAGGAGATAGAGAAAAAGGAGAGAAGGGGGATTGAGAGGAAATAGGGGAGAGAAATAAGAGAGAGGGGAGAGAGGAGAGGAGACAGATGAGAGGAGAGAGAGAGGAGAGAGACAGCGAGGAGAGAGAAGAGAGATAGAGAATAGAAGAGAGAGAAGAGAAAGGAGAGAGAAGAGAGAGTGAGAGTAGGAGAGATAGAAATAGAGAGGAGAGAAGAGAGAGAAGAGAAAAAGGAGAGAGAAGGGAGGGCTAGAGAGGAGAGGAGAGAGATGATAGGAAAGAGAAAGAGAGAGAAAAATAGAGAAAGAAGAGAGAGAGAGAGAGAGAGAGAGAGAGAGAGAGAGAGAGAGAGAGAGAGAGAGAGAGAGAGAGAGAGAGAGAGATACCTAATATAACTAAAGAAGACTAGTGAAAAACAACTTTCGAACCAAATCGGTAACAAACGGATGTTCTACCGCGAACATCACACCTATCACTCGCGCAAATGTCAATGGTAGCAGACAATGTTACAATGTAGAGAGCACTTATATCACAAAGGACACTTTCTTTGCTTCCAAGAAAAGTGTCTAAACCCGGGAGACCGGAAAGACTCTGTGTCTTGCCGCTGTCTTGTATAGTTTCTTTAGCCTTTGAATGTGAGCGATCACACTCTGAGATGATTGTAAAATTTTGGTTCACGTCCAGGAAAATGATAATTAAAATTACTAATTAATAAATTAACGGATACCGTAGTTCCTGCCACACAAAATACATCTGCATATTAGAAACATTTACAATTTGACAATTAAATGTAACCAAACAATCAACATAATTAATTAATTATGACACCATATGTTCTTTCACCTAAAACGCAACAGCGTATTAGATACTCTTATAATTTGTCAATTAAATCTAACCAGACAATTATAATTTTGCAGATATATTAAGGGAGATCTCTGTGGTCATCTCGAAAAGAAATAAATACCACAATGCAACATCTCATTCATATATTCATTCATTCAGTAGCATGTTCTTTGCAGAACCTCGCTCCCATAACAATTTTCAGGAATACTCGGTCATAAGAGAGTGTCTAATACAATCCATCTGAAGATCAACTGCCACATCCTGCATCCATCTTCTCTTTGGCCTTCCTCTTCCTCTGTTCTCGAGGATATACCCCTCCATTCCTATTTTCTCCAAACTTTCATGCTGTTAAAAGTGACCAAAATATTTCAATTTTCTTTATCGTCTTTAGTAGCCAACCTTATTCAGTATTCAGATCTTGTCGTATGGATACATTTGTTCTTTTCTGTATCCAAGACATTATTAGAATTCGTCTATAACATTTATATTTAAAGTAAATAAACGTTCTTGTCAACGGCCTCCGGCTTGTCATTCCCCTCTGCTCTTCATTTCTCAATAAAGCATAGGATCCCATGTAACTCACGCTAAGCCCTTTGTAGACTTTTTCGTGATTAGTTGGATTATGCAGTTAAGTTTATGGGATAAGGTGACCAATCTCACGACAACGTGTCTTAATTTCTTCTCACGACATGCATGGTAGCTTCTTCTTCTGCCCTTAATCTCGTATTGGAAAAAAGGCCATAAACGAACTCTCTCCAGCTTCTTCTCTATGTTCTCAGGTGCATTAAATAATGTCCCATAGCAGTTTCTTGCCATGGGTCTGTGATGTGATAGCCCCTCACATTTTGTAGGCCTAGAGCCGGGAGGATGAGGCGACCAGTCTTTCCTTCACTGTGGCACGCGACGAGTCCAGGCATCAAAGCCGCGTCCGAACGCACTCATGACATCATCAGCGAAGTTCGAGATCAACTTCGCTAGCGGGACTCAGGTGCATAAGCAAGAACCTAATCCCATTCTAGTAGGACTGGTTTCCTTAATAAGCTCACCAACACGTCAAGATCAGATGTTTCCAATCATAACTTGATCCCATCTTCGTCCAACCAGCCCTGAGGAAACCGCGGAGTCTTGCGGTGAGTGCGTGCATACCCAGAGACGGTTCCGAATTAGTGAGGGCGTTTGACCGATCATGTTCCCAGCCAGTTTCAAGAGCTTTCTAACGTCTGACAGGATATAAGATACTATATATAGTAGGAAGCTCTTCTTGAAAACACAAAATAAAACACGAACGTCTTATGTGGGGTTTAAAAAACGTTTAAAAAGTAAGAGGATCGGCTTCATTGCACCGGGTTTTTATCCCATATGGCTCAGTCTCTTTCCGACAATAATAATGGTAAATTATCTCGAACGACAACCAGCCAAAAAACATTCCCATATTTATGGCACGTTACGCCTTCCTTGGTTATTTATAATGCCATGTTAAACATTGCCTCAGTGAGTCATGTATTATTGGTTATTTTTCATGCGTTTTGATGGTTATTGTTCTTTTGTTGTCAAAGATTTGCTTCATAAGAGATGTTGAATGAAAGAATGTATGAGAGGAAATAGAAAAGAAGGGCAGAATGTCAGACGGGCCTGCGTGCCCAATTCTATACCCTTTGAAAATAAAGATTTTCGTTCGTCCCTTCGTTCGTTCGTTCGTACCTGCCGAAAGCATTGCACAAAGCACGAACAAAGGCGGCATTTTAATTTATTCAAGGAGAAGCAAGTGATAGCGTGCAGATGGAATAGCAACCTGAAATATAAACTTGTCAGAGAGTTGGCACATTAATACTATAATAATATTTTGTTAATCACAACACTGGAATATCAAGCTTGTCTCCATACACTTCTATATAGCTATCAACATGACGTGAGCCCCAGTGGCCCAGTTGCTAACACGCTTGCCTGCCGTCTTGGTGATCATGTGTGCGAATCCTCATCGAGTCAGGAACTGTTTTAATTTACATGACTCGCAGTCTAACCCATCCTAAAATGGGTACCAAGAATAATACACTCAAAGGTATGGGAATGGATCTTGACTTTACTGTCAACTTGATCGTGAAAAATAATTTGCTTAGAAAGAATCACCATAGTGAAAACTGCAGCAATGCCAGACAGGGGGCGATACCGTCGACTTTGTAATCTAGCAAGTACCTCAAGCAGCTGATAAGCAAAGAGTCTAGGCTTTTGTATATATTGAATATAGATCTTTGAAGCTTTGATAACCAGGTATCTTAGTCTGGCAAAAGGTGGAAATAGTTTATTGGTTTGTCTACTCTAGTGAAGTGAGATGTTAAAATTCAGAGTTAATATGTCTTAGCTGCATCTGGTGAACTTCACAATTCCATTGTTTAACGCATCGAAAGTCCCACCTGACACATCCATGAACGTATGAACTTTACCCCACTACCACTTGACTTTCCACTGAATATGATGTGAAATGAGAAAGAAGCTTTTTACATGTGATAATAAACACAAACATGTATATGTTTCTTGTGTGAAATCAGTTTACACTGAAACTAGCAGAGTCCAATCAACATGAAAGCTTCCATCAAGCCTGGCTATAGATGAAATCAATGAGGGCGAACTCTGACTTTAAACTTCATAGTAATCAAATGTGGGAAGGAAATGCCATGACCGTAACGCTGATTACTTTCTGTTAATGAAATTCTGAATTATGTTGACACGTTCTTATTCATTTTTCTCTGTTACACAAGCCTGTAAGGTGGACTAATAATATTTACTTCTTTTGCTTTTCATCTTACAATATTCTTCTCCTCTACCAGCATCCAGTGTGTTATGAGCGAGTTATATACGCCCTTACACACGGTAGATGACATATCCATCCCTACAAACTGAAAACCTTCCAGACGAGCCTTTGCACAGGTCCAAATGTCCCACAGACAACAGAATACATACAGGAAATCTGGTCCCTGTTTGGTGAGCAGAAAGCTCAATTCTGGCCCCAAGAGACGAAAGTGGAAAAAACAACTGAAGCATCCAAAAGAACATAACACTGAGTTCTGCAGTCGGATCATAGCTGATTGACCTGAGAGTCGGGCTGCAGTCACAGATCATAGCTGATTGACTCGAGAGTCGGGCTTCAGTCACAGATCATAACTGATTGACTCAAGAGCGAGCAGCAGTCACAGATCTTTGCTCATTGACTCGACAGGCGGACTACTGTGGAAAGCGGACGATCAATGAACAGGGCTGATGTAGTGAATTCCCCTCTACAGGCACGGCGACTGAATGAATCAAGCGATGACTGTGAATCTGCAACCTTGACCAGACTACACGAACATCAAGTCAAAATGGATGAAGCCAGACAAGAGGGCAATGCGGGTTGCCAAATACTCAAACAGCAGTGAACGTGTGCCGTCGACATTGAAGCAGATACTGATGAGTTTATCCGAGCACTTATTGACAGAATAGTTCAATGTGTAGCGAGGATACTCTGACGACTAACTAACTAGATCAAAGGAGACTACTCACAGAAGAAAAAGTTAATTATTTAATGTCCATATTTTTGGTCTAATATCTCCGATTCAGTGTATACTTTTAATGTCAGCTTGCCCTAGACATTTCAAAATATTCAATTGCGCTATCCAGTTACCTCCAAACATCCACTCATCGTGTTCTATAGATATGAAAAACATTTATTCACATTTACATAGAGTTTCAAAACATTCAATCATCCTGCTCTATCTATCTCAACACATTCATACATCCTACATCTCAAAACATTCGTTCATCCTGCATCTCAAAACATTCATTCATCCTACATCTCAAAACATTAATTCATCCAGCTCTATCTATCCCAAAACATTAATTCATCCTGCTCTATCTATCTCAAAACATTCATTCATCCTACATCTCAAAACATTCGTTCATCCTACATCATAAAACATTTGTTCATCCTACATCTCAAAACATTCATTCATCGTACATCTCAAAACATTTGTTCATCCTACATCTCAAAACATTCATTCATCCTACATCTCAAAACATTCGTTCATCCTACATCTCAAAACATTCATTCATCCTACATATCAAAACATTCATTCATCCTACATCTCAATACAATCGTTCATCCTGCCCTATCTTTCTCAACACATTCATTCATCCCGTCCTATCTTTCTCAACACATTCATTCATCATACATCGCAAAACATTCGTTCATCCTGTCCTATCTATCTCAAAACACTCATTCATCCCGCCTTATCTATCTCAAAGAATTCATTCATCCTGCATCTCGAAGCATTCATTCATCCTACATCTCAAAACATTCATTCATCCTGCTCTATCTATCTCAACACATTCATACATTCTACATCTCAAAACATTCGTTCATCCTGCACCTCAAAACATTCATTCATCCTACATCTCAAAACATTAATTCATCCAGCTCTCTATCCCAAAACATTAATTCATCCTGCTCTATCTATCTCAAAACATTCATTCATCCTACATCTCAAAACATTCGTTCATCCTACATCATAAAACATTTGTTCATCCTACATCTCAAAACATTCATTCATCCTACATCTAAAAACATTTGTTCATCCTACATCTCAAAACATTCATTCATCCTACATCTCAAAACATTCGTTCATCTTGCCCTATCTAGCTCAAAACATTCATTCATCCTACATCTCAAAACATTCATTCATCCTACATCTCAAAATATTCATTCATCCTGCCCTATCTAACTCAAAACTCATTCATCCCGCCTTATCTATCTCAAAACATTCATTCATCCTACATCTCAAAACATTCATCCATCCTACATGTCAAAACATTCGTTCATCCTGCCTGATCTATCTCAACACATTCATTCATCCTACATCTCAAAATATTAATTCATCCTGCCCTATCTATCTCAAAACACTCATTCATCCCGCCTTATCTATCTCAAAACATTCATTCATCCTACATCTCAAAACATTCATTCATTATACATCTCAAAACATTCATTCATCTTGCCCTATTTATCTCAAAACATTCGTTCATACTGCCCTATCTTAAAACATTCATTCATCCCGCCCTATCTATATCAAAACATTCATTTCACCTTTCCTATCTTTAAACATTTATTTATTCTAAATATTGAGCACAACCCACTACTGGCAACGCTGATCGTATTCTGGTATGAACCTAAGGCCTATCCATGTCAATATGGAAGCACTATACCCGAGTTTCGCCCTCGTTTGAGCTCGTCAGTAGTGCATACAGGGAGTCTCTGTGGCGAAGTAGTCAAGCCGTTTGACTCGTGTTCCGAAGGTTGTGGGTTCGAATCCGGGCCGCACCCTTCGGTTTACGAGTTAAATGTTTCGGAGACTCCTGTGGGTCGTCGCTAAAAGCTACGGAGTTCGTGCTTTGTGCGACGCTTTCCGTTCTGCGGAAAGGGACCGAGCCATATGGGATAAAACCCGGTGCAATGAAGTCGACCCTGTCGACTTTTAAGCGACTTTAAGCATATCCCTGACCGGATCCGGAAACAAGCACCGGATCACTGGCGTGTGAAGAGGGTGTGTAACCACGCGGCACACGTTGGACACACAGCCAAATTATCATAACATAATATTACAACGTCACCCATCGTAGGCTATGCTCAAACGAGGGTGAAACTCGAGTATAGTGCTTCCATATTGACGTGGATAGGCCTAAGGTTCATACCAGAATACGATCAGCATTGCCAGTAGTGGGTTGTGCTCAATATTTAAAATTCAAATCCCGAAATAACCAAATTAATCAATTTATTTATTCCGCACTAAACTTCAACTGAAACTGGCTTCATGTGAGATGGTGAAAAATGATCACACTCGCTTGTCAGCAAGGAACATGATAATGATGGCGATACCAAGCGCAGTGCTCTCTAAGACTACATACCAGAAGGGACATACATGTCACAATAAAACATGAACATAACGTCTGTAGCGCCGATGATACCCGTTGATAGGCACCTCATTGTGAAACTCAAATAAAGGATATCTCAGCGACAGTGCAGATAGTTCCCAGACAAAGCGCGGTATTCAATAGCTTTTCGCTTTTTCATGTCTAAGGATCAGAGGATTACATAAATTCACAATGAAACCTGATAGAACTATTTTGAGATAAATCCATAAAGTTACTGCGTTGACTGATAATACATCTAGAATACAAAGATAGTGTGGTACACGAGTCTCTAGGAACAATGCATTCTGTGAATAACGAAATCACACACAATAAATTGGACGATTTATTTCCTGGCATATTTGTATATCTCAAATTACTATGTGAATATGTGTATTGTATATATCATCTTAGAGAATTTATCTTATTGTTTTAGTTTACGCTGTGTGATTTCTGCAGTATGTACCTGACGAAATGCAACAAAATATGCCAGGCAATAAATCGTGCAATCTATTGTTTGTGTCTTCATTATTCATATGTATTCTTAGGTTGCATGTATAAAGGACTGTTAGAAATCAATGCACCATCATTTATTTTCGGAAACTATTTTTAAAATGATTTAAATTGACAAACACATTTCCTCTTACCTTACTATTTGTATACATAATTCCCATAAACTTTTACGGCCTCCCGCTAGCGCGTAACAAGAGCATGTATACCTTGTTTGTCCCATGTTTTGTCTTGCTCACAAAAGCCATTTGTTCACTGCCCGAATCTCAGCCACATCATCATCATCATCATATCATCATCATCATCATCATCATCATCATCATCATCATCATCATCATCATCATCATCATCATCATCATCATCATCATCTCAAACCTTGACTAACGAGTTCATTTGTAAGTGTACCAAGAAGATGAAAATCACGCTGTCAGATCATCATACAGTCCAGCCCAATTTGCCAGTTGCCTTCCGCGTTTTCTGACTTATGCGAGGCCGTGCATCAACGTTTTGGAGCAACATATTTGCCGGATTCTTGTTAGGCCGAACTCTGCGGAACCGCTTTTTGAGTGTTACTAGTGTTTTAACGTAAGCTTCAGATCTGACTTTAGCTGCAAGGCCAGTTGTTGACTTGTAATACGCCTGCCATAATAAATAATGACATCAGTGCGGTTCAGTATGTCGGTATGTCAGTATGTCGGTATGTCAGTATGTCGGTATGTCAGTATGTCGGTATGTCAGTATGTCGGTATGTCAGTATGTCGGTATGTCAGTATGTCGGTATGTCAGTATGTCGGTATGTCAGTATGTTGCTGGTAGCCGTGGAGGAGGTCCAGTGCGCGCAAGATCATGCAGCTCCGTGTCTTCACTTTCTGAAGCTTTAACTCCGGCGACTCAGGGCCGTGCCATACTATGGTATAGAGAGGCGGCCGCATCAGGCGGCACTGTACGGGGGCGGTATAAGGGAGCGGGCATTTTAAAGAAAAAAAAACATTAAAGGAGAGGCATTTCGAAGACTTGCATCACACTGAGAAAATCTGCTCACGGCTTTGCTGCGACTGACAGTGCATGGTCACTGGCCGACTTCAACTTCATTAGACGGCATTTGTCTATACCTCAGTATGGTGACTGTTACCATAGTCTGATTAACTGGTTTCTATAGTACACACCATGACGGGCAGAACACAACTATAAAATAACAAAACTCCAGCGACGTTTCCACAGTTATATTAAACATAATACATTTCATGTATTCATCACTTGTTCAACACCACAATCAAAACTAATAGTCTTCACACAACTCTAATATAATAAAAGCGGCATAGTATAAGCCGTTGCCTATCCTCGAGACGTGACGCGTTCACAACGACAACCACCACCTGAATGCCCTTGTCACCTTCGCAAAATCGTGACTCTTGTTCCGGTGACAACCTCGGCGTGCGACACATGGGTTAAAACCGACGATTGTCACGTCCTTCCGCGTGACCATCTTTCAACATGCCATGAGCTCCAATTCGACTCATGGCAATGCCGCCAAACACAAAAGCAATCCAAATACACAAAAACACAGAAAAATTAACTAAAAAATACCACACACCGTAGAACAGAAAAAACAACTAAAACAGTCAAAATGCCGTACGATAGAAAAACAACAGAAACACAAAATACCCTAGAAAAGAAACACTATTTAAATACACAATCTAAAATAAAATGTCCAGAAATACAATTCAAATAAAAAAAATAAAAAAATAAAAACACCCCAGAGAAACCATCTCAAACACACCACGTGTTGTAAAACTGAAAAACCAACTCAAACACTCTGCATTATGTAGAACAGAAACACGAACGCAAACACCACAAACATTCTCAGGGCTTTAGAACAGAACACTGAACAGCAGACTTACCCCATCCTATAGAGTAGAATATAATGTAGTTTGGTTTCCCAGAGAACACAGACACGGCGATCATGTTGTGCAGGTAGATGCCCTCAATGAACATCCACATAATCTTGACTGTTTGGGTGTACTCGATTAAAGTGTACATCATCTCACAGATAATTGGCTGCCAGTGGGGAAAACAAGACAGAAAAGCATATTAAATAGTTTAGTTTAGTTAAGTTTAGTTTAGATTAGTTTAGTTTAGTTTAAACATAATAAATACGTAATCAGATGTTAGTTGCGTATCCTTTACAACCCCAACATATATCTTGGCTGTTTGTAATATCTTGGTAAGTTTACGTTCAGTAGTGTGCCAATGATTTCTGAACGACCGGCACTCATACCATTGTATGCAAATCAACGCAATGAGGTCTGATTCCGAATCGCCCGCAACTGTGTTTCCAACGCGGTATGAGGAATTACGAATTTCGCTGGTCAGCCGTTCGCCACAAAGCCGGAAGAGACAATTTAAAAACAGCTATACATCTGCAGCAGGATTTTATTATTTGCTTACTTTTGTAAAGGACACCTTCATTGCACACCCTTAATGGGAGGAGGTTGATGTCTGGGGCTTAGGGATTGTCAATTATATTTCAATATCCGGACATACTGGGAGTAGTATGTGGAGGTCTCAACAAAATACTAAGAACAAAGAAGGAGGATCGGGAAGGATATGCTGGGGGATATAACTCATGAATAAATAATCGACTATTTTGTGCAATATTACCTCTTTTTTTGTTTTGAAAATTTTATTTATTTACGTATTTATTTATTGTTTTATTTTCTTAAAAGGTTTAATTTAAAGATTACGGTTATTATTGTGTATAGTGGGTATGAATTAGTGACATTTGTTGTTAAGGGGTGGTTGAGTGGAAAGGTAGCCAGGTAAGTGCTTCTGAACACTGTAATCATTCCGGTTACAGCTCTTCAAATGAAAACCTTAAAAAAGTAAAGATGACAGCTAGTACTCATTGTAGTGGATATGGCTTAGTGATATTCATTGTTAAGGGGTGGGTGAGTGGAAGATTAGCTAGCTAAACGCTTCCGAACACTATCATCATACGGTATCAGAGCATTAAATGTAAACCTCAAAGAAAAAAAAAAGTAAAGTTGGGCGTCAGTATCCCAGTGGGTGCCGGGTTCGAATCCCAGTGGGAAGGTCTAGTGGTAGAAGAAATATTGATTATATTTATGTTAATAATTTTGATGGCGAGTTCTGGTGTTATTAAGCATTCTATGATTAGAAAATAAGAGGTAGTGTGCAGGGGTGACGACTGTGTCTAGTTGGTACCCCAGACACCGTGGAGGTGACAGGTTCGAATCTTAGTGTCTTTTCTTTGTTAAGGTTACCAGTCGTCAGCATGTCGGGGTGTCTAGTTAGTCCTAGGGGTTACGGTTAGGGTTAGGACTGCCTAGTCCAGTCATGTCGCCGCGGTCACAAGTCCCACCGTCAAAGAAAAACACAGGCATCTGGTTTCACCACTGTACCTAGATTAACGAAATATAACATAACATAAAAATCCAGAACACAATATGTCCATAAACTAAGTCAGCTGTTACAAAATTCAATAATATTCATCCGCATAGTGCTTAATCCCAGGGGCTTATCTTCACCGTTATGAACGAATCTAGTTATTAATATTACCCATATAATTGAACTCAGGGGACTAATCCCTTAATCCCGGGGATTATATCTCCGCCGTTCCAAATATCGCGATATTAATAATACTCCATATAAATGTTGGTAGGGGATTAAGGGCGTAACACTTATTGTCGGAACATCCACTAAAATAAATAACACTACACTCTTTTTTTCTCATAATTGGCGACTAAGGATTTTGGGTTAGGTTATGTGTCCTAAATCAGTTAAAACAGGTGGTATGAGTAGGAGATATCACAATCAGTATAAGCATGTGCCACTCCGATCTTAAATAGCAGTATTTCGTTACTCTTGTGACTTTGAAAACGCCTGTGGCTTGAAAAAAGATGGTGTACTATGCTTTTTGGGTGTATATAGCCGGGCTAATATGTCAAGTTGATACATGTCACACCTGTCAGCACGCCGTATCAGTTTTTGTCAGGGTCTCCCATGACACACTGGTATGAAAAAAATCGAACATATTTCATAACAAATCAATAGACATGCCTCTATATAGCTACACTGCCAGCTTGTCTAGAGTCTACTTTAGGAAAGTATCGTATATTTGTGTATACTTATGTACCATTACGTATAAATATGTGTAGTATTATTGGGAAGCTTCTGGTATGTAAACATCTAATGCCAGTGGAGATGTTGATTCTGAGGAGAAATGTAAAAATTTTCACTAGACAGACACCTGAAACTGTTCTCAAAATAATACATAGCAATAGAACAAAACATACAGCATAACAGACACTTAGACACTACACCAGCTATGTAAGGCAGCACACTCTGATATAGTATACATACCAGAAGCTTTCCAATAATACTACACATATGTATACGCAATGGTACATCAGTATACACAAACATACGATACTTTCCTAAAGTAGACTCTAGACAAGCTGGCAGTGCAGCTATATAGAGGCATGTCTATTGATCTGTTATGAAATATGTTTGATTATTTTCACACCAGGGTGTCACGGGGGACCCTGTCACATCACCGATACGATGAGCTGATAGGTGTGACATGTATCAACTTGTCATATTAGAACGGCTATATACACACCAAAAGCATAGTACATCATCATTTTACAAGACACAGGCGTTCCAATGTCATAAAAGTAACAAAATACTGATATTTAAGATCGGAGTGGCACATGCTGATACTGATTGTGATATCTCCTACTCATACCACCTGTTTTAACTGATTACGGACACATAGCCCTTAATCCCCTATCGACATTTATATGGAGTATTATTAAATCGCGAACTATTTGCAACGGCGGAGATATAATCCCCGGGATTAAGGGATTAGCCCCACGAGTTCAATTTTGTCGGTAATATTAATAACCCGACTCGTGCATGACGGTGAAGATAAGCCCCTGGGATTCAGCACTATGCGGATGAATATTATTGATTTTTGTAATAGCTGGCGTAGTTTATGGACATATTGTGTTGTGGATTTGTATGTTATGTTATATTTTGTTAAGTGTAGGTACAATGGTGAAACCGGATGACTGTGGTTTTCTTTGGCGGTGGGACTTGTGACCACGGCGTCATAACTGGACAAGGCGGCCCTAGCCTTAACCCTAAACCCTATGACCAGCTAGACACTCCCACATGCTGACGACTGATAACCTTAACAAAGAAAAGACACCGAGATTCGAACCAGCCACCTCCACGGTGTCTTGGGTACCAACTAGACACAGTCGTCATTCCTGCACATCACTTCTCATTTTCTAAACATAGCGTGCTTAGAAACACCAGATCTCGCCATCACAACTAATTAACATAAACATAATCAATATATCTTCTACCACTAGACCTTCCACTGAAATACAAACCCGGCACCTACGGGGACACTGACGCCCATCTTTACTTTTTTATTTTTTAAGATTTAATGTAATGCTCTGATACCGTTTGATGATAGTGTTCGGAAGCACTTAGTTGGCTACACCACCACTCAACCACCCATTAACAACGAATGTCACTAAGTCATACCCACTGCATCCAATAATAACCGCAATCTTTAAATTAATTACTACCGTGTTCGAGGTCAACTACAGGCGATTTGTGAGCAGGTCACCAGGCGCTGCTGTGTTGTAGCCTTCTACAATTAATAAAAAAGTTAGTTCCATATCTTTACAGGATGTCACAATTAACCACATCATTGGTTCGCTGTCTGTGATTTTCTAAGAAAGGTGACATTCAGAGGTTTGTTATTGTTTTCTAGACAGCGCTCATAACACTATGAAAATCAACGCAAGGAAATATGTCCGGAAGTACCACGCAACTTGCTGCTTGTTCTGTGATAATGTCAGTATGGAATATCGCAATGATTAATTGTTCGGACAGAGATCAGCATTGTTGAATGAATAAGTCTGTTTTCTAAAATTCAGAAACCTGAAGTCCTTCTCAATTCTTTCTCTGAGAAATTTACACAGCTTCAGGGATCATAGCGAAAGTTCCAGTCCATTAGAAATTGCAGCATGTCCCGATTTGTCAAGACAGTTGTCCAGTTCCGATTCGTCCCACTCATATGAATCAAGTGGCCTGTCGTTGCTTCATTATCTGCCTGCGATTTTGAAAAAAAAATCGAAGATGCAGATGTTGTTTTCGTTTTCTGCATTACACAATACGCAGCTAATTCTATCTCAAAGTGTGACTTTCGTAAGTCTCTCGTTTTCTTTCTAGCTACTCGTTTTCTTTTCTTGGCCAGGTGATATTCTTCTCTCTCTCTTTCCCAAGCTTTTCTGGTCTTTTCTTTTTTCCATGTGCCCTTGTTTTATCTCTTGAGCAAGCCTCTCTAGCATTTTTGTCAATCTCTCATGTTCTTTCCACTCTCTGTAAACAGTTATTTCTTGGTCCACGCATATGTTCAATTCTTCGCCATGCAGCGGGTTTCTTCTCTGCTTAACTCAATGAGGACTTGTTTACAGTTTGCAGTTTCGGTGCTGAAGCAAACCTTACATTACAGTAAAATATAAGGTCAACATCGTCTTTTCTGGTCCTCCATACAAACACTCAGTGCATGTCCAAACTTTTCTCAAAGCCTCAAGTACTTCCTTAATTTAGTGCTTGACGTCATCCAAGTGTATCTGGCAATGGTGTGTCCACTATGTTCAGGCCACTTCTTGTTGGTGTGTCCACTATGTTCAGGCCACTTCTTGGCCAGACCTTCGATGTTGTCTTCTATGTTTAAATAACTGAATTTTCGTACTGAAGTCACGGTGTAATCTCTTTCATCATTGTTATAGTGGCGGAGGTAGAGGTGACGGGCTACCATGTTCAGCTAAGCGGTGTTTTCTTAACAAAGGACAGTCCAATGACATAAACATGTAAGTTCAAATTTCGTCGCATCATCTAATGCTAATATCTGGTCCTCTCCGTTTTCGATTACGAGGTGGGCGTATAAACGCTATCGGCAACGCAGTGCAAACGACTATAGCGTATCCAAAATGTAGATATGTGAATAGTGATGGGCTGCATGAGGGATACTCCAGTGAAACCAATGCAGTATACGCTTGGCCTTCTCATAGTCCAATCCCGATTTGCATTGACCAAGGCTACGGCTTACTTAATAATCATAGATAATACTGGGCATTCACTGCATAGGAATATAGCTTTCAGGCAGAGAGAAAGCGTCCAGAGAGAAAGGTCATGGATGGAGACTGCAAATAAGACAATAAAGCAAGTGACACGGAATGAATGTACCTAGAGGCAGGTGTGACGATTGATTGACAGACGCGAGGACAACACAAAATATAAGTCCATATAATGGTAGATAGTGTAGTGTGCGGTGCAATGGGAAAGCAGAGGTAGAGAAATAATTCAGCTGGTAAAGAATACCATTGCAGAGTGTGATTTAACAAATAAAGGTTCCCAATGTTTGCACATCAGTGCAATAGGTCCCCATATGTTTGCATGTCAGTGCACTAAGTTCCCATGTGTTTGCATGTAAGTGCACTAGGTTCCCATTTTTTGCATGCCACTGCAATAGGTTCCCATTTGTTTGCATGTCAGTGTACTAGATTCCCATAGGTTTGCATGTAAGTGCACTAGGTTCCCATTGTTTGCATGTCAGTGCAATAGGTTCCCATATATTTGCATGTCAGTGCACTAGGTTCCCATATGCTTGCATATCAGTGCAATAGCTTTCCACGTCTCCACGAACATCTATTTCTCATATACATGGTTAACTAACTAACGTCCAGTTTAAAGCGAAGTGTTAATGTCAGATAACTTTCGTGAAAGCACAAATTAGGTTCAGATATCTCAGCCAGAAAAGCCACAACGAAAATACTGTATATAGTTAATAACAACATGCGTCATAAATGTATTTATTTTTGTTATTAAAAAATCATAAAAGTACACACATTACCGTTTAATTAGAATATTTATTTATGTTTGAGAATATGACGTTAGAAAGGCATATATTTGTTGCTCTGGTCTCGCATAAGATGTTAATGTCTTAAGCAGATAGCGGAATTTTTCAGATTTCTCACGACATGTGTACAGTCATTCACAAGTTGGAACATGCATGTCCTTCTGTCAATTTGTACGTTTTGTTCGCACCCTTTAGTATAAAGCTTCCTTTTGAGAGAGCTTCGGGGGGAGAGGGGAGGGGAAATCACGTTTTAAGATCGTGTGATCTCTGACGAAATAAAACGTGCCAGATCCAAAGCATTACGTGTTTCCTTGTCCGTTAGCCAGTTCTGTTTTGTCAAGCCAGGGCGGTTTTTGGAATCTCCTCATTTCAATATCAAAAATGGAAATTCAATCGCTGTAATGAATTTACAGATTAACATACTGAACTAGTTCGCTTGTCTTCTTCCGTTTCCGTTATAGTCCACTCGAAGGCGCGGGTATTAGTTAGTTAGTCGAGGTTCCAACTTCACGGCAACGGGTCGTCCCCATTATGCTCCGTTCCTGTGCCAGTGAATATCACACAAAATGCTCCCCACTGTCCAATGTGAAAAGTGGAACAGACAGGAGTCTCGGCAATCCAACAGCCCGCACAGGTACACTGTGCATAATGCCGCCGCCAGAATGCCAACACAAAAGTCCTCCACGAAAACCACAGTTCATCGTCGATGGAATCGGCAGTCACCAGAAAGACCTCATTGACCCGGGTTTTCTCACATGGCTCTGTCTCTATCCGCAGGGCGACCCGCCGTAAGCGTCGCATTAAGCAAGAACTCCGTAGCTCCAGCGCCGACTCCCAGGAGTCTCCTGAAAAATGCACTCGTGAACCGAAAAGGCAAATCAGTCAATTCAGCAACAGCCTGTAGCCATTGTTCCGAACATGCAAGTCACTGTACAAACAAAAGCGGACATGTAGAAGCATTCCACGTGAATATCACAGCTTACAGAGTGGCGCCACACACTCACTCAGTAGCAGGCGCGGGTATTAATACTCCAAAACTAGTTTTTACTTGATTTAACAGATTCAGCGACAAACAAAAACGTAAGTTAGGGCAAACAAAAACATAGGTTCGGGCCAAACATTAACGTAGCTGTGGGTCAAACAAAAACGTAGGAATATGCCAAACGAAAACGCAGGAATGGGCCAACCAAAAAACGTTGATTTGGGCGTAACTAAACCGTAGGGTTGGGCCAAACAAATACATAGGTTTGGCCAAACAAAAATGGATGGCGGAAAATGGGGAGTAGGGATGTGTCAAATTTATGACTAAAAAGCTGTTAATATGTTAGCAGACATGTTGTAGTACAACGCAATGACAACAGGTCGGCGATGTAAGCCCGTGGCAGATACGATTAATCATCCCATGACAAAGAGTGGTTAATTACTCCATTACACACACACACACACACGCACATGCACACACACACACACACACCTAAACACATATGTACACACGATGTTCATTGATCGGTCAAATAAGATCTGGTCAATACTTCAAAGATACTGGAACTCCGGATATCATCTATGTATGCAGTGCGCTGCCCTTTCACTATGAGGCACCCGCCAATCACTTAATCACTGCTTTGATATTAAAGTGACAGCCTCTACATCACGATCTATTTCTCACTTGAGTTCTTGTTGAGGGGTAAGGGTGTAGGTTTGCCTACTCTCCACCACAGCATCTGTTCATCTCCATTTACATCTTCTCTGTTCTTCTTCTTTCTCTTTCTTCACCGTCTTTATTTGCTCTCTTTCCTTCCCGTTATCATACACACGCACGCACACGCACACATATTTATATAATCTCATGAACAGTAAAAAGTGTAAGTTCAGGTGTTTAATGTTGGACAGTCGTACTGATTTCTTTAGTCAGTCACAAGCCCGGAGAACGCCATGGAATTACACGTGTCATTGGCTATACATTAGGAACGACAGCGGTTGGACACTGGAAGAAAAAGGCAGGCGTCGATCAGGACATCAAGGACACCTTCAGCAAGTACATTCGTGAGGCAGGTGAACCGGGAAGGATCGAGGATCTTATTTCGGGTTGTGATAAAAGCGACGTTCTGTAAAGGTCTTGCTACGTAATGGTGGTAATAATAACGTATGGATAGTTTTTTAAGGAACGTGAGTATCCCCTTATGACTCTCCTCCGCATTCATTGGGGATCTTTTTCCGCGGCAACGTTTAAATGTTATTGATATACTTGTTCATTGTAGCATTCGTCCATTTTCACATTCATTCTTTGTAGCTCACTCTACTATACAAGTAAACCTCACTGATTGAGGGCGTCAGGGGAATTCAGACCATCATACATATTCCATGTTAATATGACAGCCTCGTTATCTTCTTGACTTTATGAAAGGAAACATTCATAGTCTTGTTTTAAGCACACAAAAGAATAGAAGAATGAAATATACACATTTAAATAGACTGAACTATGTATGACAGGCGTAGCTTCTTATCACGAAGAACAGACGATAAGGTTTAGAGAACATCCACCGTCCCTCTTACTCACACGTTGGCCATGTCTCCTACACATATTTCTCCAGTTACATTTAACCGTATTGTTACAACCCAGCTTATTTTAACTGGATAGCATGCTATTAATCGCTGATGTGTGTGCAACCCTGTCTTCTATAGGCAGACAAAGCTTCTTCAAGCCACAGTGAGAGTCGCAAAAATGGCGATCGAACCCATTCAATGACAATAGATTTGTGTGTGTGTGTGTGCTATCGGTTTACTGTATTAAAACAAAACGAGACCTTTTTGTTTCTTGTTCTTCTTTAAAAAAAAAATCCAATGGCATATATAATAAAACCTGTGATCTTTGTTTCGTCAACCGAAAACGATCAGGAAAATACACAAAGATTAATATAGATAAGCAAAGTACATATAAAGAATGGTTTTATAATAGCAACAAATGCTTAAGCGTAGAAGTGCAATTCTTGCACAGGTCAAACTCCGTTATTGACGTCTGCACAAATCAAATATGTGTGTGGCTATTTGTAGCTAACATGCAGAACAGCACAATCCTGTTTTACATGCACAAAAGAATAGAAGAATGAAAGGAATATACATAAAAGACGAAATATATGCGACAGAACCAACTTCTGATCACGCACAACAGACGGTAGAGTTAAGTTCATCTTGAGAACTTGTCCTAGCCGAGGTATTCAAAGATAGCAGCTCAAATATATCAGGATCACTTTGGAAATAAGCAATAAACATAATATGACAGCAAATAATAATAATACTAGTTATAATAATAATAATAATAATAATAATAATAATAATAATAATAATAATAATAATAATTATAATAATAATGTTAGTAAATAAACAAGTCCCGAAACAGGAACATGCTGTGGGCCTGTGATGTATTTGGACCATGACATTGTGTAGGTCTGAGTGCACAGAGGTATTGGTGGTCAGTCTTTCTCTCTCAATGCGAGCGACGTGTCCACGGGCTCTTGACATTATGAGCCCAAGATCCTGACCGTTCCGCCAACACACCAGCCAAAATAAACAACTTTGCATTAATTTTCTAGTAGAAAGCACGCACTTACGTATAAAATGTCGTATAAAAATAGATACACAAGTTTACTAATGACATGAGCGAAATGTCAGGTCCCGTGGGAGATCTCTTAAACAGTAAAAAGTGGAAGTTTAGGTTTTTAAATGTTGAGTAATCGTACTTTGATTGACTTGTCAATCACAATAGACCCGGAGAACGCCGTGGAATTGCATGTGTGACTTGTAATAAACTAGGAATGACAGCGTTCCCAAGCATTCTCGAAAAGCAATTTGTTGATTCGGAGCTCAGCGAAAGCTATCCAACTTCAAATGGAACTATTCAAAGTGTGCATATCACACACACACACACACACGCAACACACACGCATACACACACGCATACAGTGAAATCAGCTAGACGTTTACACACACACAAATTGGGTAAAAGACCTTACTATTTCTTCGAGCAGGAAAAATCCCCTGCCGGCTCGCTAGACCAGTCGCAGGTTTAGGACGAAAAAATCTGATTAAGGGGAGTCCGTTCCTTCCTGGCGAGCCAGAGCCCTGTTGGCCCATGACCTCACTGTCATGGTTTCCCTGTCTACATCACGGGGAAGTAAGGCTGACTTGTGTAGTCTGCGGGTCATTGGCAGGCTACTAATTTTAACTTGTCACCCCTCCTGAGAGAGGCTAGGCTATCCTAATCCTAGTGGCTGCAGGGCCAAGCGCAGTCCACACCTTGTAGATCGTACAGACTAAAAACGGAACCAGAAGAAGAGGCCAACTATGTAAAAGACGGGCAGAGGAAATAACACAATACATAGGAATCACGATATATGAAACCCACAAACGGGCACTCTCCCACTGTTTATGCTTCACGTCGACACCGCAAGGTACACGAAAAGCAAGATGGGATGAGATAATGAGGTGAGATGATGAGATGAGATGAGATGATGAGATGGGTAAAAGATCAAGTTTATTGCACACAGACATCTCCATTATAGCTTCGGCCGTCCCCCATAAATCACATTAGAAATATCTCAACATTGTGCACGGAATCCGTATCATAGGCGGGGATCCAATGTGTATGTGTATGTGTGTGTGTGTGTGTGAGAGAGAGAGAAGAGAGAGAGAGAGAGAGAGAGAGAGAGAGAGAGAGAGAGAGAGAGAGAAAGAGAGAGAGAGAGAGAGAGAGAGAGAGAGAGAGAGAGAGAGAGAAAGAGAGAAAATCACGTGTGATATACATATTCCTTTGTGTGGTAGGTTTTCTAATGTTCAACATGTGCCTGGGCAGTGACCTCATTCGGTTTGCTCTTGTTTCCAGCTGCCGATGGATATTTAACATGGGTGACGCGTGCAAACAGGTCCTTGGAATTTTTCATCCTTGTCGGGGAAGTCTAGGCCTCCGATTTACTACCCCAGGGTCAGTGTTGTATACACACTTCTCTTGTTATTGTGAAAATCCAAACAGACCACACCGTGAATCGAACTTTTCCTGCATGCTTCAGAGGCGAACGTTATAACCCTATATTTTGCACGCCTCAAATATATAATGACACCAACACCATTTTATTTAACACTTAGGAAGTAGATATTTGTAAAGAATCTAAATAAACATGTGCAAACCTGCTGGTGCTGACTATCTGGTAATCAATGTTTGGCAAAGACTCCATCAGTCATCATTAAAAGTGTCATGTCTACAGTGAAGACTGACTCGTGTGCTTGTCCTGAAGTTTCTGTGCCGAACCACCGCTGTATATTCTGATAGCCTGTTACCTGGCCATGGCTGGCATTTGTTGGTCCATAAATATCTTTGACACCCTCTGTATTTTTTCTTTCAATAATCTGCCCTTTGTATTTTACCATATATCATATTGTCTACTTCTTTTGCACTAATCTTTCCCTTGTATTTTACCATTTATCCAATTGTTTAGCTCTTTGGTACTAATCTGTCTCTTGTATTTTACCATTTATTAGATTAGCTTGTTCTTTTGTACTAATCGTTTCCTTGTATTTTACCATCTAGTAGATTGTCTAGCTATTTTGCACTAATCTATCCCTTGTAAGCTTTTTTTTCCCGCGTTTCCATCCTGTTTCAGGATATTGTGGTCAACATCAGCATTTTTCAGCTGTATGTTCATTCCTAGGCTAGATTACGCTCATCAGCAAGCCACAACTTTCTGAGCGACCGGCTCCATACTCTCAAGTCACTGGCGCGACTCGAACCGCTTCCAAGTCTCGTGCGCTCATGTCAACCACGAGAGTATTCGGGGTTACGGAGAAAGCTTCTAACTCCTCGTCGGCCAGGGAGACCGGCTCTTGTAGTTTACCGGTTAGTAAATTATCTAGTTCTTTTGCCCGAATCTTTCCGTGGTATTTTACCATGTAATAGACTGTCTAGCTCTATTACACTTATCTCACCCTTGTATTTTACTATATAATAGACTAGCTGACCCGGCCCGGCTTCGCCCAGACTCTGGTGGGGAGCATCTCATTTAATTCATATAAGTAGTCATATAAGTTCTCGTTCCCGTTACCGACACTCTGTCTGTCTGTCTGTCTGTCTGTCTATCTGTCTGTCTGTCTGACCCGGCCCGTCTTCGCCCAGACCCTGATGGGGAGCATCTCATTTAATTCATATAAGTAGTCATATAAGTTCCCGTTCCCGACTGTCTGTCTGTCTGTCTGTCTGTCTGTCTGTCTGTCTGTCTGTCTGTCTGTCTGTCTATCTATCTATCTATCTGTCTGTCTGACCCGGCCCAGCCCATGGTGGAGAGCATCTCATTTAAATTATATAAGTAGTCATATAAGATCCCGTTCCCGACTATCTGTCTGACTGTCTGTCTGTCTTGGGTAAATGTAGGAGGGAGGAGGAAGAGGGAGGTGGAGGAGGGAAGAGGAGGGAGGAGGAGGGAGGAGACAGGAGGAGTAGGGAGGAACAGGAGGGAGGAGGAGGGATTAGGAGGAGGAGGGAGGAGTAGGGTGGAGGAGGAGGCGAGGAGGAGGGAGGAGGAAGAGGGAGGAGGAGGGAGAAGGAGGGAGGAGGAGAACGCAGGAGGAGAAGGGAGCAGGAGGAGGAGAGGGAGGAGGAGGGAGAGGGAGGAGGAGGAGAGAGTAGGAGGAGGGAGGAGGCGGAGGGAGAAGGAAGAGGGAGGAGGAAGAGGGAGAAGGAGGAGGGAGAAGGAGAAGGAGGGGGAGGAGGAGGAGGGAAGAGGAGGAGAGGAGGAGGAGGGAGGAGGAGGAATGTGAAGGGAGGAGGAGGGAGGAGGTAGGAGGAGGGAGGCGGAGAGAGGATGAGGAGGAGGAGGAAGAGGGAAGAGGAGGAATGTGAAGGGAGGAGGGGGAGGAGGTAGAGGGAGGAGGAGGGAGGAGGAGGAGGTAGAGGGAGGAGGAGGGAGGAGGAGGGAGGAGGAGGAGGGAGGAGGCGGAGAGGGAGGAGGAGGAAGGAGGAGGGGGAGGAGGGAGGAAGAAGGAGGAGGAGGGAGGAGGAGTGATGCGGAGGAGGGAGGAGGAGGAGGGAGGAGGAGCGAGGAGGAGGAGGGAGGAGGAGGGAGGAGGGAGGAGGAGGAAGAGGGAGGAGGAGGAATGTGAAGGGAGGAGGAGGGAGGAGGTAGAGGGAGGAGGAGGGAGGAGGAAGAGTGAGGAGGAGGAGAGGAAGGAGGAGGGGGAGGAGGGAGGAGGAGGAGGAGGAAGAAGGAGGAGGAGGGAGAAGGAGGGATGAGGAGGAGGAGGGAGGAGGAGGAAGAGGGAGGAGGAGGAATGTGAAGGGAGGAGGAGGTAGAGGAGGAGGAGGAGGAGGAGGAGAAGGGAGGAGGAGGGATGAGGAGGAGGGAGGAGGAGGAAGAGGGAGGAGGAGGAATGTGAAGGGAGGAGGAGGGAGGAGGTAGAGGGAGGAGGAGGGAGGAGGAGAGTGAGGAGGAGGAGAGGGAGGAGGAGGAAGGAGGAGGGAGGAGGAGGGAGGAAGAAGGAGGAGGAGGGAGAAGGAGGGATAGGGAGGAGGGGGAGGGAAAGAGGAAGAGGAAAGGAGGAAGAGTGGAGAGGAGGAGGGAGGAGGTAGAGGGAGGAGGAGGAGGGAGGAAAAGGGAGGAGGGAGGAGGAGAGAGGAGGAGGAGGGAGGAGGTAGGAGGAGGAGGAAGAGGGAGGAGGAGGGAGGAGGAGGAAGGAGGAGGAAGAAGGAGGAGGAAGAGGGAGGAGGATGGAGGAGGGAGAGGGAGGAGGAGGAAGGAGGAGGAAGAGGAAGGAGGAGGAAGAGGGAGGAGGAGGAAGAGGGAGGAGGAGGATGGAGGAGGGAGAGGGAGGAGGGGAAGAGGAAGAGGGTAGGAGGAGAAGAAGGGAGAAGGAGGGAGGAGGAGAAGGAGGAGGAGGAGGGAGGAGGAGGGGAGAGGAGGAGGGAGGAGGCAGAGGGAGAAGAAGGAAGGAGAAGGAGGAAGGAGGGAGAGGAAGGAGGGAGAATGAGGAGGGGAGGAAGGAAAGGGAGGTGGAAGAGGAGGAGGAGGGAGGAGGAAAGAGGTAGGGGGAGGAGGAGGTAGAGGGAGGAGGAGGAGGAAGGAAAGGGAGGAGGAAGAGGAGGAGAAGGGAGGAGGAGGGTGGAGGGAGGAGAGGAGGTGGGAGGAGGTAGGAGGAGGAAGAGGGAAGAGGGAGAAGAAGGGAGAAGGAGGAGGGAGGATGATGAGGGAGAAGGAGGCAGGAGGAGGAGGAGGGAGGCAGGAGGAGGAGGGATGAGGAGGGAGAGGGAGGAGGAGGGAAGATGAGGGAGGAGGGGGGAGGAGGCGGAGGGAGTAGGAGGGAGGAGGATGGAGGAGGAGGGGAGAGGAAGAGGGAGAAGGAAGAGGGAGAAGGAGGAGGGAGGAGGGAGAGGGATGAGAGGGAGGAGGAAGAGGAGAAGGGTGGAGGGAGGAGGTAGAGGGAGGAGAAGAGAGGGGGAGAGAGTTCGCCATTCCGAATTCATACTCGTCTAGTTCTTCCCTTCTACACGACTGTAGATAACTTCCTTACACATAAAAAGATGAATTGTTATTGATATTGCCGTGGCATGGAGGAATATCAGCAGCAGAGTTGATCCAAAAAACCAAAGACTGAGATCTACGGAGAGCCATGAACGCCTACGCCAGCCGGCACGGCACTTGATGATGATGATTGCCGTGTGACGATTCTGTGTAGTCACGTCATTTTCTTCCCTTTCCCTAGCGTTTTGGTTCGGGGATTCTTTCATCATCATCATCATATATTTACGTACGTATTTTGGGAGGGGGAGGAGGGAGGAGGAGGAAGAAGAAAAAAAAACTATGACAGTTGACAGCTCTGGAATGAAAGGAAGGCGTGTAGAAAATTTCATCTCAATCGGATAGGCCGTTCGCGAACAAATAAAGGACATACATATTTACATACATACATATATACATACACACATATTTACATACATACACTTTGTTTTATAAATATAGATTATGTAGCTCTTTCGCACGAATCTGTTCCTTCTATCTTACCATTTAGTAGATTATCATATTATTAGTTGCGATCAAAGCCCCGTGAATTTCTCATTGTCATTGACTTCACCAGTGCCCTGGATATAATCAGTTCTTCTAGAATTTACTTCATAATTTGTCGTTTTTCTCATGCTCAAACAGACCAGGTTTGCCTCAAGATGCTGCCTGTTTGCATTATTTCAAAACTAAGATAACAGGATGGTATACTCCTCCCTCCATCCCATGATCCCGGGGTAGTGGATCGGACGACTAGCCTTATCAGACAAGGCCGAAAAATTAAGAGAATCGGTGTGAAAGTTCAGCACATTAATAATCTATCGGCAGTTGGATATCGGAAACACCAGGTCTAACAGCTGCTGTGGCAAAATTACTAAATTATAAAAACCACCTACAACAAATGTTTTGCTGTGTATTCCATTCTACCGTTACGCCCACCCAGTTAGACCTCAGAAGAGAAGTTATATCGCTAGGCTCAGATTTATAATCCTGTGTCCAAGTCGGCATCTTGGATAATAATTTTATATAAATTGTTATCCAAAGAATGTAATTATAATCGTGTGTGGATTCTGCGTATATACATATTTGGACCGATGCCACAGAATTCGTCATATCTGTTAAGATTTTAATTTAGTGATCTATGGAAGACCTGTAGCTTTTATCTAGATATCCACGTGCAATGAAAGCAATCCCTTACAAACCAAAACCAAATCCAAATTAACCAGTTGAAACATAACTTTAGTGTAAATTTAATATCCTTTACATGTGTAAATATCTATGTGTGTATGTGTTTTTTTTTTAAAATTGTGTGTAGGGCTTGGTGGATGTGGGTGTATGAGTGTTTATGTATAAGCAAGTATTTTTGTATGTCTTGGTGTATGTAGGTGTATCGGATGCACATATGACTGCGTGTATGTAAACAGGAACATATATGTGGCACACAACATATTATTCCTTATTGTTGTGTATGTGCTCAGAAATTGGACAAAAATGGAACAAGCCTGCAAACAAAGCTGAAAGTCTACAATGCTGAAAGTCTACAAAGCAATCGTATTGCTTGCTTGCTTTTTTGTGTTCGCTGGTTGTGAACTCCAGCGCGAGGTCCTGTATGTCGGATGAAGACATCCTGTTGTCCAACATCAGTGTGATGTCATACAGGACCTAAGGTTTGCGTGAGTATTCGTTGTCCCATGTCTGGCTTATTGGTGTGCAGACTGGTTGAACAATCGTATTATCTACACTGCTATATGCTTATGAAACCTGGACTGTTTATCAGCGGGACGCTATGAAATTAACCCACTTCTACAGTCTGCCTTTGGAAGCTATTGAAGATTAAATGGCAAGACAAGATTCCAGAAACTGAAGTCCTAGAAAGAGCGTCCATGCCCAGCATCCACACTCTACTAATGAAGAATCAGATTCGCTGGGCTGGTCACTTAACTCGCATGCCAGATCACAGGCTTCCTAATATAATTTTTTTACGGCGAGCTGCGTTGTGCTAAACGCTCCCAAGGCGGCCAGAGGAAACGCTTTAAAGACACTCTGAAGATCTCACTAAACGATTTTGGAATTAATCATGACACTTGGAAGAATGCTGTCAAAGACCGAAATTCGTGTCGTACATCATTACGCAAGGGTGCAGTCATCTGTGAAGCAAACATGACTGCAAGAGCTGTAAAGAAAAGGCTGGACAGAAAAACCACTGCAGGAGATGCTCCTCCTGGAACGTCATGCATTCTTTGTTCACGTTTTCAAAGAAGATTTCGAGCCAAAATAGGCTTTATCAGCCATCTTAGAACTCACGGCTCCATACTTTAAACCCCCTGGATGAAATGAATGGTTATCATCATTCTTGATGGACAAACAACAACAACAACAACAACAACAACAACGACGACGACGACGACGACGACGACGACGACGACGACGACGACGACGACGACGACGACGACGACGACGACGACAACAACAGTATATGCTCATCTTTTTATTATCATGTTAACTGTCACTTGATAACAATATGCACATGATGAAAGCTTTTCTACTATATAATTCCTACTGACTACATATGTACTTGATTCTACCTGATATCATATTTAATTGGCATTAACATACCTGAAGATGTATACATTTATAAGTACCTTAACATATTTTCAATTTTTGTGTGGATGCTCATGAAAATTGCCTGTGTATTTATATGTTCTTTCATTCATTCAGTAGCATGTCCTTTGCAGAACGTATTTATATGTGTCATAACATATTTTCCATTTTAGTGAGGATGCTCATGAAAGTTGCAGTGTATATGTGTATGGCTAATTGTGTGTGGCTATATGGGTGCGGCTATATCTGAGTAGTTATATGTGAGCGGCAAAGTGTGTGTTTCTATACAGAGAGCATCATGCAAATACTAGCGCAGTTAAGAATATATTCACTCCCTAAAGAGCATCCACGCAAGCACTTACATTTGTTGCACAAGTTTACAGGACGTCGTAGTCAACCCCATCATTTTTTTGCTCTTTGTGATTTCTTGGCAAGTTTACTTTCAGTAGTTTGCCACTGCCTTCTGAACGACCGTTAAGCATACCATTGTATGAAAACCAACGCATAGCGGTCTGCTGCTGTGTTTCGAAGGCGGTATGCGGGATTACGAATTGCATTCGGAACCCCTTCGCCACAGAGTCGGCTATAAACACTTACGAGAAGGTCAGCCAGGCTGAATGGATACGAACGCTCGTTCTTAAACATCCGGTATGCTGATGTCGAGATGGTGGGTTTAACCCCTACCCGTGTCCGTTGGACTATAATGTTGACTTCTCGTCCTTGACTTGTGGACGTAAATAACAAGTACTTCAGAAGCCGGAGTGTGTTCGGTTGATGACGTGGGACACTGGTAACTGATTAAGCTAATCCCCATGCGCAAATCAGCCCAGAGCATCTGCAAGTGGTAGCTAGTGATGGGCTAAACTTGAGTTCAAAGTGTGCAAACGTTAAAAAAAACAACAACCCACTAACGTACCTTATCGTAAATAGCATTGCTCTCCCCTCTAGAAGCGCCGTGTACCTCTCCTCCAGTATCCTTAGCTACCCGCTGATCAATGTAAAGAATAACTCTCATTGCGATCTGCACTATCATTGCCACAAAGAGGTTCTTGTGTATGCGGGTCCGATGACATTTGAGGCTTCTGTGAGAAAATACAAATGATATTTGATTTCACAGAACAAAGAGGTAGTGTATATACGTATTAAAAAGGGAACGAACGAATGAACTTTATTTTCAAAGGGTTAAGAATGGGGCACGCAGGCTCGTCTAGCGTTCTGTCCTTCTATCATTGTCTTTCATACATTATTTCATCCATGATTCACTGATAAGGCTAACAGAGAACTACATCAGTAGTATCAAATTATGCATTATAACGGCATGGGAAATGTGCGAAAATCAATACTACATGACTCAATAATATTAATTATGTATGTGGCAATTGTTATTTGCTATGGGGACTTACTGTATTACCAATAAGGGACTGACTGTTATACTAGGGAGTTATTGTTATTATTGTTATTGTTAAGGGAGACGGTTTTCTATACTGAGATAGTGTTGGAATAGTTTGCGATTATATATATATATATATAGGTTTGGTGATGTCTATGATTTATTGTGTAAGATTGCACTCTAAGCTCGTTATGAGAGAGAGAGAGAGAGAGAGAGAGAGAGAGAGAGAGAGGAGAAAGAGAGAGAGAGAGAGAGAGAGAGAGAGAGAGAGAGAGAGAGAGAGAGAGAGAGAGAGAGAGAGCGTATTATGCGTTAAAAACAATGTATGTTTAATGTGGAAAAAGTAATTCATAAATATACAGCATAATTATACAGTGACTATGGGCGGTAAGTGCTCCAGACCAGACATTTGGAGATGAAGAAGAGGAAGAAGTAGGAGGACGAGGAAGAGTAGGGGGGGGGGGAAGAAGAAGAAGATACAGCACACTGCTGCTTAGAATGTGCATTATTGCGTATCGATATTCTCTTTGGCAGTGCTGAAGTCATTTTCACCGCTCTTAATTTAAACATTACATTTTGAGAGAGGTAGTATAATAAAGCATGACAGAGAACTGTGATAAGTTTGTGCTACCAACCACCCAGCCAATATTTATATCTATCTGCCAGTTTGCCAATCTATTTGTCTGGCTCCCTGTGTCTGATTGCCTGTTTGTGTCTGTGTGCCTGTCCGTGTCTGTCTGTTTGTCTGTCTGTTTGATTTCTGCCTGTCTGTGCCTTCACCACACTACCACTCAATAACTAGCTGCAAAACATATCCAATGTCTATAGAGACACTGACTAATGAGTCACTCGCAATTAAGAACCATTTTAACCCAGTCATAACTCAATATGTGCAACATTAGCGAACTCACTGTCCTCTAATGAGCTATGCAATTCACTCTAACCCACACTTATGAACCCCTTTCATTATGCAATCACTATTTCAGTAAACCTAATCTGTCGCACACAAATCTGTTAAATTGTCCTTGGCGCATTCAGGCAGCAGAGCACAAATGCGCTCTTTTATGTGCGGGAGTTATTCACACACACTGAAGTTGATTACGATAGTTTAACTGTGCAATTGCCAATAAATTCAAATAATCTGAAATTAATCCCAGCGTATTAATGTAACCGTTGGTTTTGTAAGCAACTTGCAGCTTATCCTTGGATAACATTTGGTTCGTACACTAATAACGACCGTTTTGAATATTCGATAAATAAGATATTATGGAATTTCGGATGACATTGCACATGCAATTATTCTTTCAATCATTCATGCACACACTCACATACTAACTGACCCTATTACGTATCCCATAACGTCACAAACGCTCATAAAATCACCTATTCATTATGTTGAAAATGTAATAAAATCATTTTAAGTAATTTATCAACTGACGTATAAACTAAGTCACACACTCAATTAATTCTTCTCTCGCTTACGTATCCCTCCACTCACGCACGTACTCATTCATCCAATCATGCACTCATTAACACATGTATTCGCTCACTTAATCATTCACTTCTGCGCTCTTTCGTAACTTTTAATTACACTCATTCAATTCTGATTTATTTATTAACTATTTACTAACTACTTATTAGACTATCACGTCGACTCAAGCAGACACAAATGAACTGATTAATATTTCACGTAACGGCGTTCAAACTGTTCATCCAGTGTAGCTTTTATTACCGTGACCCTGAAACAACTCTTGCCAAGATGCTGACTTCTGCAATTCCCTCAATTTCTTCCTTATATTATTCATCCGCCGGCTCCGTGGCGAAGGTTTTACGGACGCAGTTCGTAATCCCGCATACCGCGTTTGAAACACAGCTGCGGGCGATTTGGCAGCAGACCGCTTTGCGTTGATTTTATATGAAAATGGTATGTGTGTCGGTCGTTCAGAAAGTGATGGCAAACTACTGAACGTAAACTTGCCAAGAGATCACAAACAGTATTAAAAATGCTGGGATTGACTGCGACGTCCTGTAAAGGATATGCAACTAACTTTTTGTTTTATTATTCACTCGTGTCTAATTCTCTTCATGCATTTTCTAAATATGTGTCCCATGGCTGTTCATGATTAGTTGGATGTTGTAACTTTTTTTCTACGCGATGAGGAGCGGCTGGCCGAGTGACTAGAATGCCGAATTCTCCTTTGGGAGACCCCGGTTCGAATTCTCGGTAAGGTGTTGATTTGTTTTCTGTCGATAGCAAAAAGAAAACCCTAACCTACACAGTCCGCGGCGACTGCACTAGCCAGGCGGTCTTAATTCATCAAGCTCAAGACCCCATTGTCCTACACCGCAAGGTACTTAGGTAGTAGATGACAGTTTAAATGACAGACAGAGGAAGCCAGCCCTAAGCCCAAGCTTCCGTTGTCGCTTCTCAATGGTAGGTTACAGCATGACACTGTTCCTTGCTTCCTTCAATGGTAGGTTACAGCATGACACTGTTCCTTGCCTCCTTCAATGGTAGGTTACAGCATGACACTGTTCCTTGCCTCCTTCAATGGTAGGTTACAGCATGACACTGTTCCTTGCTTCCTTCAATGGTAGGTTACAGCATGATACTGTCCTTTGCATCCCTCAATGGTAGGTTACAGCATGACACTGTTCCTTGCCTCCTTCAATGGTAGGTTACAGCATGATACTGTCCTTTGCATCCCTCAATGGTAGTTTACAGCATGATACTGTCCTTTGCATCCCTCAATGGTAGGTTACAGCATGACACTGTTCCTTGCCTCCTTCAATGGTAGGTTACAGCATGATACTGTCCTTTGCATCCCTCAATGGTAGGTTACAGCATGATACTGTCCTTTGCATCCCTCAATGGTAGGTTACAGCATGACACTGTTCCTTGCTTCCTTCAATGGTAGGTTACAGCATGATACTGTCCTTTGCATCCCTCAATGGTAGGTTACAGCATGACACTGTTCCTTGCCTCCTTCAATGGTAGGTTACAGCATGATACTGTCCTTTGCATCCCTCAATGGTAGGTTATAGCAAGATACTGTTCCTTGCTTCCCTCAATGGTACGTTACAGCGTGATACAGTTCTTTGCTTCCCTCAATGGTAGTTACAGCGTGATACTGCTCTTTGCTTCCTCAATGGTACGTTATAGGTTCATACTGTTTCTTGCTTCCCTTAATGGTAGATAACAGCGTGATACTGTTCATTGCTTCCTCAATGGTAGGTTACAGCTTGAAACTGTTCCTTTCTTCCTTCAATGGTAGGTTCTTTGCATCTCTCAATGGTAAATTACAGAGTGATAATGTTCTTTGAATCCCTCAATGGCAGGTTACAGAATGATACTGTTCCTTGTATCTCTGAATGGTAAGTTACAGCGGGATACTATTTTTTGCATCCTTCACTGGTAATTTACAGCGTGATACTGCTCCTTGCTTCCCTCAATGGTAGGATACAGCGTGATACTGTTCCTTGCTTCCCTCAATGGTAGGTTACAGCGTGATACTGTTCTTTGCATCCCTTAATAGTAGGTTACAGCATGATACTGTTCCTTGCTTCTCTCATTGGTAGGTTACAGCATGATACTGTTATTTTCAGGATCCTCGCCGATGCAACGGAGTTCGTGCATTGAGCTGAGTTTCTCCAGACTCAGGGTTTTAGTAGGAGAAAAAAAGGAGCACTTATGGGTTTTAAAAGTGTGCCGTGTGTTGATCCGCGACTAAACTAAAAAACTAAACTGTTATTTTTCACCCCTTTAAAAGGTAGGTTACAGCGGGATACTGTTCATTGCATTTCCCCAATGGTACGTTTACAAGCGTGAAACTGCTCTTTGCATCCTCAATGGAGTTACAGCGTGATACTCTTCCTTGCCTCTCTCATTGGTAGGTTACAGAATGATACTGTTCCTAGCTTCCTTCAATGATAGGTTACAGTGTGATACTGTTCTTTGCAACCCTCAATGGTAGGCTACAGCGTGTTACTATTCTTTGCTTCCCTTAAAGGGTAAGTACAGCGTGATACTATTCTTTGCATGCCTCAATGGTAGGTTACAGCATGATACTGTTCCTTGCTTCCCTCAATGGTAGGTTACAGCATGATACTGTTCTTTGCATCCCTCAATGGTAGGTTATAGGTTCATACTGTTCCTTGCTTCCCTTAATGGTAGGTTACAGCATGATACTGTTCCTTGCTTCCCTCAATGGTAGGTTACAGCATGATACTGTTCCTTGCTTCCGTCAATGGTACGTTATAGGTTCATACTGTTCCTTGCTTCCCTAATGGTAGATAACAGCGTGATACTTTCTTTGGTTCCCTTAATGGTTTTTCCCTTAATTGGGTTTTTTGATCCCTCAAGGAAATCCCGGTTTTAATGGTTTTTTAATCCTTGGGGTCAGAAATTCCCCCTTCCGTATCTCTGAATTTAAACACGGGGACTTTTTTCATTCCCTTTCCTTAATTTCACAACCCCTTCCCCAAGAGGAAAAAACTAAACTGCCTCTTCCCCAAGGAGAAAAAACGAAAACACCCTTTTATCCCAATAAGGACACTATAATCCCTTCTTCCCCAATTAGGACACATAATACCGGCCTCTCATTTAGGAAAAACATAATAATTTCCGCCCCCATTTATTCCCCAAACAGGGAAAACATCAATAAACCACGCACCCATATCTCATCCACAACATAGAAAACATTCAATAAACACTCACCCGACCTCATCCACACACAGAGAAAACATCTATAAATCGTGCACCCACATCTCATCCACAAACAGAGAAAACATCAATAAACCATGCACCAAATCTCATCCACAAACAGAGAAAACATCAATAAACCACTCACCCCCACCTCATCCACACATAGAGAAAACATCAATAAATCGCGCACCCACATCTCATCCACAACAGAGAAAACATCGATAAACCACGCACCCACATCTCATCCACAAACAGAGAAAACATCAACAAACCACTCACCCACTCCTCATACACACATATAGAAAACATCAATAAATCGCGCACCCACATCTCATCCACAAACACAGAAAACATCTATAAATCGCGCACCCACACATCATCCACAAACAGAGAAAACATCAATAAACCACGCACCCACATCTCATCCACAACCAGAGAAAACATCAACAAACCACTCACCCACTCCTCATACACACATATAGAAAACATCAATAAACCACGCACCCACATCTCATTCGCAGACATTACACACACACAGACAAACCCAACAACTTACCGGAAGTAACAGAAGATCACCAGGGATATGATGGTGGCTACCAGCGAGATGCAGAATCCAACAATTTCCAACGTTCGAGATGTAGTAATAAGATCTCTCACTAACTGCGGAAATTCAAACATTGGTCGTGAACACAATTTGATTATGAGAGCTCACTAACTATTCCATTCACACATTCTAAAATACTGGGAGTCAACATAGTGGTCAGAGTTCAATCCCCAGGAGAGGCTAGGTTATTTTTGTCCCGACCAATAGGAGTCTGGGGCCGATCCGGTCTCCTGCAAATGGGCATCAGAATATATGCAGGATTGTCTGGGGATTGTCTTGCAAGGAAAGACAAGGAAGAAATTTGTCCACCCTACTTCATATGTCGTTGCCTACTATATGTGAAAGCCTAACGGCTGTATCTGCTATGGGACTGCCTTTACCTTCACACACACACACACACACACACACACACACACACACACACACACGCGCGCGCGCGCGCACGCACACACGCACGCACGCACGCTGACAGCTTGAGACACAGACATTCAATAGAGTATGTTTCCTTAGCGACTCAATGAGCATGCTCAAGAGGATAGAGACGGGGTGGATCCGAAGAGAGTGGTTGCTGTTTCTGGAACGGTCTCGGTTGGCAAAGATTAGTTTCATCTTCGTGCCAGGGCATGCGGGAGTACAAGGAAATGAGCGGGCTGACAAGCTCGCAGGTGAGGCTACTGTGAAGGGCGGACGCGCCATGGACCAGGCTGACATTCTAAATGCTCTACGAGAAGCAAGACTTTTGCGAGAACCAAGTGATGACTGCGAATCTACAAACATGGTCAGACTGCGAGAACAGCAAATTAAAAGAGGTGTGGCCAAACAAGAACCCTAACCAAAACAGAACTTGTGTCGTTAGCCGCTACACGCTGCGGGATTTGCTGAGGAGGGGATCCGAGCACTTATGGACTGAATGGTTCGATGTGCAATGAGGATGATCTGTCGACTAACTAACTAACTAACTAACTAACTAACTAACTAACTAACTAACTAACTAACTAACTAACTAACTAACTAACTAACTAACTAACTAACTAACCAACTAACTAAACTAACTAACTAAACTAACTAACTAAACCAACTAACTAACCAACAACCAACTAACTAACCTAACTAACTACTAACTAACTAACTAACTGACTGACTGAGCTGACTGACTGACTGACTGACTGACTAACTGACTACACTAACTAACTACCTATACTAACTAACTAACAAATCTATTTCTTTTCCTGTAGTTATTACATTGTCAGGACAAACAAATCTATTCTTTTCTGTTATCTTGTTAGTCTGTCATGACAAACATATCTCTTCTTTTCTGTTATTTTGTTAGATTGTCAGGACAAACAAATCTGTTCTTTTCTTTTATTCCGTTCGAATGTAAGGACAAACAAATCTGTTCTTTTCTGATATTCTGTTAGAATGTCATGACAAACAAATCTGTTATTTTCTGATACTCTGTTAGTATGTCAGGACAAACAAATCTGTTCTTTTCTGATACTCTGTTAGAATGTCAGGACAAAGAAATCTGTTCTTTCTGATACTCTGTTAGAATATCAGGCAAACAAATCTGTTCTTTTCTGATATTCTGTAACAATGTCAGGACAAAGAAATCTGTTCTTTTCTGATACTCTGTTAGAATATCAGGACAAACAAATCTGTTCTTTTCTGATACTCTGTTAGAATATCAGGACAAACAAATCTGTCCTTTTCTGATACTCTGTTAGAATGTCAGGACAAAAAATCTGTTCTTTTCTGATATTTTGTTAGAATGGGAAAAATTTTAAAACCCTTTCATTCGGGGGGGTTGTGGTTTTTCTTCACACGGTTATTTGGACTTTTTCACCCCAAAAAAGGGGAAACAGAACGTAAAAAGTTAAAAAATCACAAAAAGCCAAAGGTTTTGGGGGGGATTTTCAACTACTTTTTTAAAAAAACATGTGGGTCCCAATAGCTAAGGGCTTTTCAGATACCGAATATGGGAAAACCCCCGAGGCTATTGAAAAACAGAAAATCAGTGGGAGTTGTCGTCGTCGTCGGTCCTGTCCTTATCACCGTCCGGTGCCAGTCATTTGCTTCCCCCCCCCCCCCCTCCCCCTTCCTTCCTTTTTCCCTTTCCCTTTTTCCCCCTTTCTTTTTATTCGTCTTCACCGTCATCGCCCTTTTTCTTCCCCCCTTACCCTCTATTTCGTTCCATTTCGAAAGGGGGAGCGTGCACTAGCTAGAGCCCAGTTTTAATTTTTTTTCCCGATTTCAGCAGCAGGGGGTGAATTTTTTCTCTTTTGGCAGATTTATCCAAGGTACCCTTTTTCTTGCTTTTTTAATACACTTCTTCCCTGCCTTCATGTGTGCTAATCAATGCCTTTAAAACGCATTTATCTCGCGAAAGCTCTAAACAAATCACCGATATAAGTTACCCAATGAACGGCACTGACCTCTTTCTCCTCAGACGTCTTGTTGCTCAAGTACCGGATGTAGAATTCCCAGGCCTCTTTGGAGTAACAGTTCATGTAGTGAGTGTACCCGGAGCCATTGGAGAACTCGCCCCGAACTCTCGTCTCCCAGAGGCCATCCGGCCCGCAGTACCGGGAAGCGAATTCTAATGGAAAAAAGACAACATTTTCTCCTGTAGTCTGTCTTTTATTTTTGCGTTGACACAGTGGTTAGTGTGTGTGTGTGTGTGTGTGTGTGTGTGTGTGATTGTGTGTGTGTGTGTGTATGTGTGCGCGCGTGCGAGCGCGTATTGTCACAACGACGGAGTTGTGTTTTAATATTATTTTATAATGTTATGTTTTTTCTTTTCTTTAGATCTGTTTGCGTTGTTCCGACCCTGATGAAGATTTATATAGCAGAAACATCGTTTGTTGTATCTTAGAATACTTATTTTAATTTAATTGTATTATTATATACTTTTTAGATTGTTTATCGTTTTGTTTTTTCACTCAGTGATTTATGTTCACCTTTATGGAGTCCGTTGAAAGGTATGTGCACTGTGTTCGCGTTTGGTATGTCTGATCTTTTTGCAGGTGCTACATCATATATATATATATATATATATATATATATTATATTATATAGATATATATATATATATATATATATATATATATATATATATATATATATATATATTATAAACAACAAGCTGCCATCAGAATTGATAATGATATAGGTCAATATCAGCCTATTAAAAGGGATGTGAGACAGCGATGTGTAATGTCTCCAGATCTTTTTTCACTGGACAGTGAAAATATTTTCAGAAATATAGAAGATATGGAAGGAATCAACATTGGAGGACGATACATCAATAACATTAGATATGCAATGATACAGTCTTGACTGCAGACAATAAGTAGGTTCTGCAACATTTAGTAGATGTGGTTGTTGCACACAGTGAGCAACTAGGGTTAGAATTAAATAGTAAGAAGACACAGATTATCGTCGTCACTGGCAATAAGTGTGAAAAACATACTGACCAATAAAAAGATATCAATTGAAACGAGAAAAAGAGTGTCGAATTGCTACATAGAACCTGTACTTTTGTATGAATGTGTAGCGTGGACAATGTGCAGACAAGCTGAAAAACATCTCATGACAGTGGAAATGTGGTATCTGAGAAAAATGCAAAGAATACCATGGAGTGACAGAAAAACCAATGAAAAAGTCCTTCAAGAAACAAATGAAGATCGTAAACTGATTAGAGTCATTAGACAAGGGACGCAGAGGTGTTTCCAAGGCACCAGGGCCGGGTTATATACTGGCCAAGACCTATTGACGCGTCCTCGCCGAGCATCCTGGGGAAAAAGGTCCCCTTTGGGGTCCGGTGAAGTCAATAGGAGCCCGATTCCCCGAAGTCGGAGAGTGTCTGCCTGTATGGCGAGGAAACCACAAATCTGAAAACCAATAAGCCAGACATGGGACAACGGATACTCACGCAAACCTCAGGCCCGTATGACATCACACTGATGTTGGACAACAGGATGCCTTCATCCGACATAAAAAGGACTTTGCGTTGGAGCTCAGCCAACGACAAAAAGCCAAACATTAGACGTAGGACTGTCAAAATTTTTTGGGCATTGTTATGAGAAGAAATGACTTGGGGAAAATTGGTGACAACTGGCAAGATCGAAGGGAAGAGACCAAGGGGGGAAAACCGATAGTAAATACCTGGGTGGCTCGGCCAGGTGGCATGGTCGAGACAGGAGCTCGGAGCTGATCCACGATTCTGTGATCGGGTGACATGGCACAACATGGCCGCCCACGCTTATCGGCATGGCACATGATGGATGGATGAACACATACCTAACTGTTTGTATTTTCTACTGGAAATGAATGGGCTTCCTTTGCCGCAGCCATCATAAAAGATTACGAATAGATTTTAGTATTTTCTGGAAATGTAGGGATCAACGGTTGATTCAGGTTAAAAAAAAATAGATAGATTTTAGAATGTCCTGAAAATGTATAAATCTACAGTTGAGATAGAGTCATAAAAAGGTAACCAGAGAGAGTTTGGGACGTTCTAGAGTTATTATAGGACATACAAGAGATGAGTAAGCAACAGGTAATTTCATCTGAATATGTCCAGGTCTGATAATTGGCAAACCAACGGCAGTGTTTTGCTTCAGATTACTTTTAACTAGAGGAAAATATAGGGACATAAAATAGTGTGTCTTGTGTTTGTAACGTAAACACGTGCACACGCATACAGCACACATTAAAGAATTCCAGTGTGAAAGGGCATGGTTGTGTGCAAAGTATAATTATAGTAATAATAATAAAAATAATTTACCCAACAATATAATAATGATAAGAAGAAAAAGACGAAGAAGAAGGGGGGGAGGAGAAAGAAGAAGAAGAAGAAGAAGAAGAAGAAGAAGAAGAAGAAGAAGAAGAAAGAAGAAGAAGAAGAAGAAGAAGAAGAAGAAAAGAAGAAACGTTTACATTTAAAATATATTCATGACATTGTTTTTAATAAAAATTAAATGAAAACAAGTCATTGAGAATCAACACACGCACTGACAAGATAAGGAACGAACTGCAAATATTGTTCATGTCCACGCATATAATCCTAGACTGCTGAAAGAGCACATACATTTGCCTGGTTAGTTAGTTTTCAATCCCAAGTGTATACTCAATACTCCATCCAACCCACAGAATGAAATATTTTCCGAAAACATTATAGAGACGTAGATACACGCAGACAGCAATAGAATTTGATGATTGGGGGGTTGGGGGTGGGGTGGGGGGGGCACTAATAAATTTAGCAAGTACATTAAAACTGTGATGTATTTACTGATGGAGGTCGAGAGTCACATGACATCAATGTTTAGGTTGCTCGTGAAAGTGATAGTGAACTCTGCTGGTAATGTCATGAGCACGCTCGGACGAGGGTTCTATGCCTGAGCTCGTCGCTTAGCACAGCGAGGTGAAGCCTGGTATTGTTCTTCTTTCTTGCTCTCAGTCTTACAACATGTGATGGTGCTCTCACATCACAGATCCATGGCGAGGAACTTCTAAGGGACCATTGTTTTGGTCTTTATTAGTGCTTGCTTATTTCTATGATTTATGATGATGAACAGACTTCACTGTTATGCTATTGGGTCAAGCTCATAAGCGCCCTGTCTCTTCCAGCAGAACTGGGAGTGAGTAGATGATGACAGTCCCGTTTCCTAGACCAATCGCTTCCACACCCCTACAGCCGTAATCGAAATGATTGATTAAAAGATATGTAAGTATAAACCAATGAGCTGCGTATTATCTACAGAATACCCAATCTACCAATCTTTAATGCTCTAGTGATGGGTGCCTTTGAATCTAGTATACCAGCTTTCTTCTTTTCACGCATCCTTGCATAATTTTAACAGTAGACTCACATATGTGAGGCTCCATGAACGTAGCTGTATATGTGAGACTCCATGAACGTAAGTGTATATGTGAGACTCCATGTGGGTATCTATATTTATGAGACTCCATGAACGTAACTGTATATGTGATACTCCATGAACGTAAGTGTATATGTGAGACTCCATGAACGTAAGTGTATATGTGAGACTCCATGTGGGCAACCATATTTATGAGACTCCATGAACGTAACTGTATATGTGAGACTCCATGTGGGCAACTATATTTATGAGACTCCATGAACGTAACTGTATATGTGAGACTCCATGAACGTAACTGTTTATGTGAGACTCCATGAACGTAACTGTATATGTAAGATGAGACTCCATGAACGTAACTGTATATGTGAGACTCCATGAACGTAACTGTATATGTGAGACTCCATGAACGTAACTGTATATGTGAGACTACATGAACGTATCTGTATATGTGAGACTCCATGAACGTAACTGTATATGTGAGACTACATGAACGTATCTGTATATGTGAGACTCCATGAACGTAACTACATATGTGAGTCGCCATGAACGTAACTGTATATATGAGACTCAATGAACGTAACTGTATATGTGAGACTCCATGAACGTAACTATATATATGAGACTCAATGAACGTTACTGTATATGTGAGACTCCATGAACGTAACTGTATATGTGAGACTCCATGAACGTAACTGTATATATGAGACTCAATGAACGTAGTGCGTCGCAGTCACGTCATCATTCGTGCATTCGCACTGCGAGCGCTAACAAGTCAAGTCGCCTTATCCTGTCAAGAAGCCTGATTCGCGGGAAAATGTCACGTTGACAGTCCAACAACAAGAAACACGCGGTAGCCAAGATGTGCAGCGTGGGAGCCGACAACAAGAAGAAGAACGTGGAGAACCTACCTGCTAGCCACATCAAAGAGCCTGATACTACAGCTATCACTGAAGCTACCACGAGGGAGAAGATCGACAGCCCAACACAGACAAGAATCAAGACAACAGAGAAGAAGGAGGAGAAAGACACCAGAGCCGGGAACACCGACTCAAAAACAGTCTGATGGGTTGTCAAGAGGACTCAAGTGGAGCTGACAGACGAAGAAATCCTGAAGCAGCTAAGAGAAGAGAATCTCCACATCCGATTCGTGAAGGCAGAGCGGCTCCTCACCTACTCCAAGATACATACAACCTTGGCAGTGGTGACATCGGAGGGCAGCGAAATGCCGACCACAGTATCATACAACAAGAGAATGCAGCAACCAGAGAGATTCATCCCAAGAATCACCCAATGTTCCAGATGTCAGAAGGCCGGTCACAGCAGAGCAACGTGTCGCAGTAACACGGAAATCTGCCGATCATCACGCCTTCAAGGAGTGCCCGCTGGCTACGCTGGACACCGACTTTCGAGCACCCAACAACAAAAGAAAGTGCGCCAACTGCCTGGGCAAGCATGGAGCAAGATACCTGGGCTGTCCGTACCTGCAAAGACACAGAGACGTCTTAAAGATTGCCATCATCACAAAGACGCCATATAAGGAAGCAATGCGGAGGTGCGGGACAGCCACGGGCATCTCGCAAGATGAAAGAGCTCAACTACACAGCCAGATCGACGAGGTAAAGAAACAAGTCAAGGCACTGCTGACGCCTAACCCGACCAGCGACAACGAGAATCTACTGGCAGAAATAAAGGAGATCCAGCAAAACATCAAGCGAGAAGTGGAACAGCCAATCTTCTTTAGTGCATTGAACAGACCCTCACTACTGACCAAATCAAATGCCTTTGTGAGGTCGATGAAGGCAATAAACAGTTGCTGAATCCGTTCACGGCATTTTTCTTGCATGTGTTGCAATGAGAATATCACATTAATGGTAGACAGGTAAGACCAGGGATGGAATTATACGTCTTCATAGCACATAGCCTGTGCTAAATTGTCCAGACCATGTGTTGCAATACAGCACAATGCCTCTCTCGGCTTGCCTAGTTTACTCCAGAGGAAAGGTAACACCAACACATCTAGAACAAGACAAGCTGCAGAAGCTGCCGGATCAGCAAAGTAATGCTGTAAGTGTCCGCCTGTCGGATCTTCGATCCTAGGCCAGTTGCCAAACAAGGCTTAGGGCCTGTTCTGCCCTAAGATGACATTTTGTCTTAAGGTTTCATTACCTCGCACCAGGATAAGGCTTGTACCCTCCCATTTGCGCTTCTCCACCCGAAGCCGTTGGTACAATGTGGGGTGTCGGGTATGGTAAACGCCGCCCAACATTAGGCGCCAACAGAAAGCAGATAGTACCATCTAATGTCATACGGTAGCTCAGTCATACCTGACTGAGAACTCAAAGTATCTGCATCACATGGATTGCTTATATTATAACCGTCAATCCGTATTCCTTGTCTGTCTTTGATATCCCTCATTGGTATTTCTCTATAATGAGAGAACAGATCCGGTGACAAATCACCGTTCTCTTACTTCTTGCTGTATACGTTCATATTTACTTAATCTGATAGCATGCCTAATAAATATTAATGCCAATTAATTCAGTAATGAATTAAGTCAGGAACCTAGATCACGTCAAATGTTAAACCACAAAACACATTTCATTACTTCACTAGACCAGTCCCCTGAGCCGAACGATTGTGCAAAGATACAATTCTTTACTTACTGTAATTAGACCAGATGCCGCCCTGTGTGCACGCATTAATATTACTTTACGTCACACAGCCAGGTTTGTGGCCAGAATAATGTATTAATGAAAAACATAATGACAGAAATTGGCAGAAAGTGATAAACAGTTAGAGGAAATTGTAGAGCAAGTAAACAGGAAAAACTAGAATTTGTTTTGAGCTTTAACATAAAGGAAACCGAAATTCTGAAAATTGACAGTGCAACAGAGAGGCTGAGAGATGGTCATTTGAATCTGCATTTGCAACTCTGAAAGTGTTTACGTCACGTAGAGGAGGTCAGCATGGTAGAATGGAGAGGAGCATTCGTTCTCAAACTTCTGGTGTACTGATGCCGAGGTAGCAGGTTCAACCCCTACACCAGTAAGTTGGACAAACATGTTGATTTCCCGTCCTTGACTTGGGGACGTAAATTACAAGTACCTCTGAAGTCCCTTTTTTCTGATGGCAGGATTACTTGGTTATTAGGGGGTTTTAAAAAAACAAATAAAATCCTCCCAAAAGGCATTTGATTTCCCTGGGGGAAAAAAAAGAAAAAAAAAACACCCAAACAAAAACCCCCAATTTAAAAGTGGCCGTATAAAAGATCCCGCCTATCTTGGCATTATGTCCCCCTCATACTTTTTGAAACCCTTTCCTTTTTCAAATCTGGAAGTTTTTGAAAATTCCCCCAAACTGATTCAGATAAAATTGTTTCTAAAAATGGGGGCCCATTCAGTTTTGCCTTTTTATTGTGGGTTTTAAATGTTGCTTTTTTCTTGAACTCATTTTCTTTCCCACTCATTTAAGCTTTCCCTCCCCCCTTTTGATAAATTTCGACCATCCGTCCCCGCGATGTGTATATTCCTATGTATGACCCGGGAAGAGCAATGTATCTGTAATTTTCCCCTGCACTCTTTCGTATGTTTACCTAATCCCAAATTATAATCTTTTAATTTTTATTCCCCTTGCCACATGCGCTGTTTTCCCCACACCCATACATAGCTTCCCCACCCCATACATAGCTTCCCACACCCATACATAGCTTCCCACACCCATACATAGCTTCCCACACCCTACATAGCTTCCCACACCCTTACATAGCTTCCCACACCCATTACATAGCTTCCCACACCCTACATAGCTTCCCACACCCATACATAGCTTCCCACACCCTTACATAGCTTCCCACACCCTTACATAGCTTCCCACACCCAAAAAAAAGCTTCCCCCCCCTACATA
>JACEFZ010003012.1:0-25000 GCA_014155875.1 Cepaea nemoralis
AAGTTCTCCAATCCATTTCTTCTCATAACATTCCCAAAAATTTAACTGTCTGCGTCTAATGTTTTTAATCAGTTTACGATCTTCGTTTCTTTCTTGAATGACCTGTTCATTGGTCTTTCTGGCTGTCCATGATATTCTTTGCATTTTCCTCCGAAACCACATTTCTACAGCCATCAGATGTTTTCCAGCTTGACTGCTTATTGCCCAAGCTTCACATCCATATAAAAGTACAGGTTCTATGTAGCACCTCAACACTCTTTTTCTCGTTTCAATTGACATCTTTTTATTGGTCAGTATGTTTTTCATCTTGCTAAAGGCTATCTTAGACATGGCGATTCTTGTTCTAATCTCTTCAAGGCATCTCCCATCAGATGTTATTACTGTTCCGAGATAATTGTACCTATTCACTTGTTGAAGAATATTCCCATTTACTTGTATATTACATTGTGGTATTTCGTTCTTTCTAGTGACGACCATAACCTTGTATATTTACAATTTAATTCAAACCCTCGTTGTACACTGTGTGTAAGAACTGCATCTACTAAATGTCTGCAATCAAGACTGTATCGTCTGTATATCTAATGTTATTGATGCATCGTCCCCCAATGTTGATTCCTTCCATATCTTCAATATTTCTGAAAATACTTTCACTGAAAAGGGGGAAAACAGATCTGGAGACATTACACATCCATGTCTCACACCTCTCTTAATAGACTGATATTGGCCTACTTCATTATGAACTCTTATGGCAGCTTGTTGTTTCCAATATATGTTTTTTACAAGTCTAAGGTCTTTTCCATCAATTTGTAGATCTTCAAGCATCCTTGTCATGTCGACATGTCTCACTTTATCGAAAGCCTTTGTGTAGTCAATAAAGCAAAGGTGTAATCTTTGTTTACTTCTATAGATCGTTCAATTACGGTTCTCAGTAAATACACAGCATTTACTGTACCCTTTCCTTCTACAAACCCACATTGTTCTTCTCCTATTTCAGGTTGTATTTTCCTCCTAATTCTTTGCATGATAATACTTAGCAAAATCTTCGTGACGTGACTCATTATACTAATTGTTCGATGTTGATCACATTCCAAGGCTCCTGATTTCTTTGGGATTTCAATAAATACAGAATTACATAATGCATGAGGTATAATTCCAGTATCATATATTGTATTAAGCAGACTGGTAACTTGATCTATTCCATATTCTTCTAAAGGCAAAGCATTAATCATTTCTGTTGTGACGCTGTCTGAACCAGGGGTCTTGTCAGATTTCATATGGTTTTAAAAGCATTCTGAACCTCCATCTTCAAAATTGCTGGTCCTTCATTATTATTTTGAACATCGTAGTGTTCGTCTCTGTAGTCGTCATAAAGATTTTTCACGTAATCTGACCATACATGTAAGATCTGATTTTTTTCTATTATGAGTCTTCCATCTTTTGTCTTTAGGCAGCCGGCTGATGTACGTGTTCTTTGATTAGTAAGCTCCTGGATTCTTTTGTGCATTAGTTTCGCATTTTTACTGTTTGTGTTGTTTTTCAATTTCTTCGCAGTTTTCCTCAAGCCATGTTTCTTTTGCCTCCCTACATAAGGTTCTGATTTTTCTGTGAATTTCTTCATATTTGGCAGGATTATTTTTTTTCTGTCTTCTTGTTTCCATTAGTTGTAAAATTTCTTCAGTCATCCATGTCTTACGGCCCACTTTCTTTACTTTTGGAATATTTTTTTTCTGCTGCACAACTGATTGAATTCTTCAGCATTTCCCATTGATCATCTACATCTTGATATAGGATCTCTAGATCAGACAATAAATCAAATTTGTTCTTTACTTCTATGTTAAATTATCTTGTATTTCTTTGTCAGTTTTCAATTTGCACAAGTCATATTTAGGGTTTCCTGCTGTATACTTGACTTTCTTTAATTTTACCCTCAATGTGCCTGTAATTAACACTACGCAGGAAGCCAAAGAAGATTGATAAAAAAAAAACACAGAACTGGTGTCGTTAGCCGCTACATGCTGCGGGATTTGCTGGGGAGGGGATCCGAGCACTTATGGACTGAATGGTTCGATGTGCAATGATGATGATCTGTTGACTAACTAACTAACTAGCGAGAATATATGTGCAATATAATCAAAGATATGGAAACTAATCACCAGAAAAACGAATCCAGAAAGTTTTTTTTAAAGAACTGAAGTCAATGACACGAGAGCACCGACACAACACATATGGTTTAAAAGACAAAAATGGGAATATGATAAATATCAATAAGGGAAAATGTGTAAGAAAAAATAAAAAATACTTTGTTGAATTACTAAATTATGAAGCTCCAAGTATCATTTTCCCCACAGGAAGCGGTTCTAACGTGCGAACCACAAATTGAAGAACTTGCTTTTGAAGAAATCCTAATTGTAATAACACGACTTAAAACAATAAGGCAACTGGGACTGATGGAATTGCTGCTGAATTTAAAAAGGCAGGCGGCCATGCATTACATCTAAAGCTATACGAACTAATAATAAAAATCGGGAGAACAGAAGAATTACCCCCTTGACTGGAAAAGTCTAAGTGATACCTATCTTTAAGAAAGGAGACAAGTTCCAATGTGAAAATTATAGAGGAATGTCACTCCTGTCCATAAGCTATAAATACTATCCGCGGTATTACTAAATAGATTTAAAACCATATTCAGAATACATATTAGGTGACTATCAGGGGGGTTTTAAGAAAAAACAGATCAACAATAGATCAGATATTTATCTTAAAAATAGCCGAGAAAAGTTGGAAATATAAAAGAGATCTCCATAAAATGTTTGTGATTTTAAAAAGGCTTATGATAGTGTCCATAAGTAGTGTAAGTGGGGCTCCATCCAGTGCTTTTTTGAGGAGGGAATCGATATTCCTCCTCCTCCTCCTCCTCCTCAAAGGGCGATAACTCTTTTTTCCCCCAAAAAAGGTAGGCGTGGTCAAGTGACTCATCATAGGTGACGTGGTCTAGTGACTCATCATAGGTGGTGTGCGTGCTCAGAGTGGGCGTGGTCAAGTAATTGTATGTACGACAAAAAAAAAATACAACATAAAACATCAATAAAGAAAGCAAACGATTCAAGTAAGGTATATAATAATTTTAATAAAACATATATAGAAAAGAAGAAGAATTATGGGTAAGGGTGTGCGATGACGTGCTCAAGTGGTGGTCAAGGGGTGGTCAAGAGGTGGTCAAGTCGGTCAAGAGGTGGTCAAGTGACCCCTTAAATTGTATGGGATGGTACGTGTAGTGACGTTGGTGATGATCAAGAGTGTGTCAAGTGGTGGTTCAGGGCTGTGGTCAAGTGGTGGTCAAGCATGGTCAAGTGGTCGAGTGACCACTAATTGTCGGGGAAAGTAGGTGTAGTGATATGGTGATGATTAAAGGGTGGTAAATTAGTGGTCAAGCAGTGGTCAAGCAGTGGTCAAGTGGTGGTCAAGTGAGGGAAATATTTAGTGGAAAGTAGTTGTAATGATATGGTGATGATCGTTGAGTGGGTAAATTAGTGGGCATAGCAGTGGTCCAAGTGGTCGAGTGCCCACTTTAAATTGTCGAGGGAAATAGTTTGTAATGATATGTGATGATGATAAAGGGTGGGTCAAATTAGTCGGTCCAAGAGGGGGTCAAGCGGTGGTCAAGAGGGTGGTCAAGTGGTGAAATGACCCCTTAAATTTGTTTGAGGAGAGTACGTGTAGTGACGTGGTGATGATCAAGAGGTGGTCAAGTGGTGGTCAGGGTGTGGTCAAGTGGTGGTCAAGATGTGGTCAAGTGGTCGAGTGACCCCTTAAATTGTCAGGGAAAGTAAGTGTAGTAAGTTGGTGATGATCGTGAGGTGGTCAAGTATGGTCAAGCAGTGGTCAAGTGGTCGAGTGACCACTTAAATTGTCGGGGAAAGTAGTTGTAATGATATGGTGATGATTAAAGGGTGGTAAATTAGTGGTCAAGAGGTGGTCAAGCGGTGGTCAAGGGGTGGTCAGTGGTTAAATGACCCCTTAAATTTTTGGGGGAGAGTACGTGTAGTGACGTGGTGATGATCAAGAGTTGGTCAAGTGGTGGTCAGGTGTGGTCAAGTGGTGGTCAAGCGGTGGTCAAGTGGTCGAGTGACCACATAAATTGTAGAGGAGAGTAGGTGTAGTGACATGGTGATGATCAAGAGGTGGTCAAGTTGTTAGGTCTAGAGGTTGGGGTGTCTCAGTCATGAAGTATCAAACTGTCTGCTCTGGGAAGGATGTCGCTGATCAGGGCGAGTGGGTTTCTAATACGTTTATCGCTATTGTCTATAATTGGCGTGGTTGTATAGTAATATAGTAGAGTTATTTCGTAGTAATGTTAGTCATCTTTATCAAGGGGCATGTTAGGTGATATTTATATCGGTAGTAGTAGAAACCAGTAGTAGCAATACCAACAATAGTACTAATTATCATCATCGTCACGTGTCTTACCAACGGACGTACCCCCCCCACATTGCGATCTCCAACAACATTAAAAAATTTCCCGGGGGTTGACTCACAATACAGAAATCCCCAATTAACGGGGATAAAAAAATAAAAGGATAACAATTGTGGCTCTGCCTCATTTGTTATCGTTTTTTTTTTGTTTATATGACGTCATGAGAAATTCGCTTGTATGAGCATATATTTTCATAATTCCCAGACTAAGGGGGATAACTAATTCGATCTTTTCCTGGTTAAGCTGCCGCTACTTCTTCCAGGGGGGTTTAAAAAGTCAAGTCTGCGGTAGCTTCCATTCACGGAAGTTCTTTTTCTCAACTTTAGCGCATGGGTAAGAATAGCTGTCCACAGGCAGTGTTAGTATTTGACCACTCAGGTTGAAATTCTAGCCAATGACTTCTGCCTTTTCACTAAAACTAGGCCTTAGCAAACATGAACTGTCGAAGACATGAACTTACACAACAAAATTTATGCTGAGGGTGAACTTACACAAATCTTATGCTGAAGAAATGAATTTACAAAATATGAACTCCCAAAAGACATAAACTTACCTACACAAAAAAATATTTTTTTTAATGACAATATGGGGGACATTCTGTATGACTTGTGGGATACATTTGTATTTTATAAGGGCTACTTATCTATGTGATGAGGAGGCCGTGAAATCACAAGTGGCACCTTTGTGCGCGCAGTTGGGACAGTTTTTAAGAGTAAGTGGTAATTTGGGCGAGACTGTCGACAGTTTGTAATACAAGTGGAAATTTTGTGACCCCCTGTGGGGAAGTTGTTAGAGTCTGGGTAAGTTGATGGGGCGAGTCGATAATATGAGAGAGTCGATGGACACGTTGGGGGGGAAAAAGGGACAGTTTGTTATGGTAAGTGTGTGAGTTGATAGGGTAGGTCGACCGATTGTAATAGCAAGAGGACAGATTGTTTGAGCCAGCGAGCAAGTTTGTAAGAACAAGTGGCCAAGTTGTGTTCCTACTTTTCATGAGTTTTTGGGTTTAGAAAATTTTTGTATTTGGCCGACATTGTTCGCAATATTTCTCTCTTTGGGTGATCTTTTTTCACATTTGGCTTTCAAATTTTCCTACTTGGCCAAAACTTTTCCTATCTGGCTAACAATTTTTCCTAGTTTGCATATGTGTGACCGAACTATTTCTGCATTTTCCGACATTTTTCACATTTGGCTAACAGATTTTTCCCACTTGACCAAGGGTTTTTTTTACTTTGGCTAACAAAGTTCCCAGTTTTCATTTTGAGCGATGTATTTCGTTACTTGGTCATTATTTTTCCTCTTTGAGTAACACAGTCCCTAGTTGGTCAATATAGTTCCCGTTTGGTTATCAATTTTCCTATTTTTTTTATGTTTGTTTGAGAAATTTTTGTTTTGGCCTAACTTTTTCCCCTTTGGCAAATAGTTCTCCTACTTTTTATAACTTGGCCGAGATATTCCTCTCTTTGGGTGATATTTTTTGTACTTTTGGCTATCAAATTTTTCCTACTTGGGCAATATTTTTACTATTTGGGTAACAAAGTTTTCCTAATTTTAATAAGTGCGGACGAGGTATTTCTGTATTTGGCCGACATTTTTTACCATTGGGCTAACAGATTTTCCTACTTGACCTAGGTTTTTTTTTCTCGTTGGCTAACAAAGTTTCCTACTTTTCATAAGTTTGGTTGAGATGTTACTATATTTGGTCTAACTTTTTCTCATTTGGTTGAGAATTTTCCTTCTTTTTATAAGTTTGGATGAGATATTTCTCTCTTTGTCTGATATTTTTTCACCTTTTGGGTATCACATTTTCTTACTTGGGTTTAAAACTTTTCCTATCTGGCTAACAACCTTTCCTTGTTTGCATACGTGTGGCCGAACTATTTCTGCATTTGGCCAACTTTTTCACAATTGGTTAACAGATTTTTCCTACTTGACCAAGGTTTCTTCCATTTGGCTAACAAAGTTTCGTAGTTTTCATAAGCTTGAGCGATGTATTTCGTTACTTGGTCATTATTTTTCCTCTTTGAGTAAACATTTCCCTAGTTGGGCAATATATTTCCCGTTTGGGTTTTCAATTTCCTATTTTTTATATTTTGGTTGATATATTTCTGTATTTGGCCTAACTTTTTCCCATTTGGCACATAGTTCTCCTACTTTTTTTTAAAATCTGGCCGAGATATTCCTCTCTTTGGGTGATATTTTTTTTTTTTTTCATTTGGCTATCAAATTTTTCCCACTTGGGCAATATTTTTTCCTATCTGGGTAACAACCTTTCCTTGTTTGCATACGTGCGGACGAGGTTTTTTCTGTATTTGGCCGACATTTTTTACATTTGGCTAACAGATTTTCCCCACTTTACCTAGGTTTTTTTTTGCTTTGGCTAACAAGTTTCCTACTTTTTATAAATTTGGTTGCGATGTTCTATACTTGGTCTAACTTTTTCTCATTTGGTTGAGAATTTTTATTCTTTTTATAAATTGGAACGAGATATTCATCTCTTTGGATTATATTTTTTCACTTTTGGCTCTCAAATTTCCCTACTTGGGCAATATTTTATCCTGTTTGACTAACAAATTTTCCTATTTGCATACGTGTGGACGAGCTATTTCTGTATTTGGCCGACATTTTTATATTTGGCTAACAGATTTTCCTACTTGACCTAGGTTTTTTCGCTTTGGCTAACAAAGTTTCCTACTTTTATAAGTTTGGTTGCGATGTTACTATACTTGGTCTAACTTTTTCTCATTTGGTTGAGAATTTTCCTTCTTTTTATAAGTTGGAATGAGATATTCCTCTCTTTGGATTATATTTTTTCACTTATGGCTCTCAAATTTCCTACTTGGTCAATATATGTCCCTTCGACTAACACATTTTCCTATTTGCATACATTGGACGAAATATTTCTGTATTTGGCCGACATTTTCACATTTGGTCGGTGCCTTATCATCCTATATGTTTATTTGAGTGACCTATTGTGAAGTTAGTGAGCGCCTATTTGTCGACCATGATGGAATGGACAACCGATGACCTCATAAGTTTTGTACTTTCACTGATTCGACGCCATTTTGCCTTGTCGTTGCCTTTTAAATGGCGTATCGATGTTTGCTCGTAATGGGGATGCACCCCGGGTGCTGTCGCTTTGAGAAATGATCGATATCTCACAATGAGCCTTTTTCGTGGGACTGGAGACACTATCAATAAGATGATAGAGTGGTGGGTTATGACGTCATCACCTCTTAGAACTATAAAATACAGATATTTCAGTAAAACCTTATATGGCTACAAACAAACTAGCTTTATACTACATACGATATACAAATACTTAGTGAAACAACAAGCACCCTCGCTATTATACTACTCTATATCACCACCCCACCACCCCAAACCACCACCACCCACCACCACCACCACCACCACCACCACCACCACCACCACCACCACCACCACCCCCACCACCACCACCACCACCACCCCCACCACCACCACCACCACCACCCCACCACCACCACCACCACCCCTACTACTACTACTACTACCTACTACCACTACTACTATTACCAATATTATTACTATTTGTATCCATGGTGTCGGAGATCATAGTTTATGGAGTGTCATACTGCCAATGTCAGGCGATAAGTCTCTTGCTGATGTTGGTGACTATTACTACTGGTGCTATTGTACTATAGTACCACCATTACATGAAGGGAATGCCGTTAATTGGGGATTTCTGTATTGTGAGTCAACCCCGGAAATTTTTTAATGTTGTTGGGGATCGCAATGTGTGGGTGGTACGTCCGTTGGTAGACCACGTGACGATGATGATAATTAGTACTATTGTTGGTATTGCTACTACTGGTACTACTACTACCGATATAAATATCACCTACATGCCCCTTGATAATGATAAGTAACATTACTTTCAAAAAACTCTACTATTATTACTATACAACCACGCCATTATAGACAATAGCGATAAACGTATTAGAACCTACTCGCCCTGATCAGCGACATCTTTCCCAGAGCAGACAGTTTTGATACTTCATGACTGAGACACCCCCAAACCCCTAGACCTAACAACTTGACCACCTCTTGATCATCACCATGTCCTACCCCTACTCTCCTCTACAATTTATGTGGTCAATCGACCACTTGACCACCGCTTGACCACCACTTGACCACACCCTGACCACCAATTGACCCCTCTTGATCATCACCACGTCACTACAGTACTCTCCCCCCCAATTTAAGGGGTCATTTAACCACTTGACCACCCCTTGACCACCCCTTGACCACTAATTTACCACCCTTTAATCATCACCATATCATTACAACTACTTTCCCCGACAATTTAAGTGGTCTTCGACCACTTGACCACTGCTTGACCACTACTTGACCACCTCACGATCATCACCAACTTACTACACTCACTTTCCCTGACAATTTAAGGGGTCACTCGACCCCTTGACCACATCTTGACCACCACTTGACCACACCCTGACCACCACTTGACCACCTCTTGATCATCACCACGTCACTACACGTACCTCCCCAACAATTTAAGGGGGCATTTAACCACTTGACCACCCCTTACCACCGCTTGACCACATCTTGACCACTAATTTACCACCCTTTTTAAACATCACCATATCATTACAACTACTTTCCCCGACAATTTAAGTGGTCACTCGACCACTTGACCACTGCTTGACCATGCTTGACCACTAATTTACCACCCTTTAAGCATCACCATATCATTACAACTACTTTCCACTAAATTTTCCTCACTTGACCACCACTTGACCACTGCTTGACCACTGCTTGAACACTAATTTACCACCCTTTAATCATCACCATATCACTACACCTACTTTCCCCGACAATTTAATGGTCACTCGCCACTTGACCCCATCTTTACCACCACTTGACCCACCCCGACCACCACTTGACAACCTCTTGATCATCACCCCGTCACTACACGTACCATCCCATACATTTAAGGGGGCACTTGACCACCTCTTTTTCCCCTTGACCACCTCTTGACCACCTCTTGACCACCACTTGAGCACGTCATCGCACACCCCTTTCCTATATTTAAGGGTCACTTGACTATGTTTTTTTTTTTTTTTTTTTTTTTTTTTTCTTTTTTTTTTCCCTTTTTCTTTCTTATTGTTTTTTTAAAAATTTTTATATACCTTACTTGAATCGTTTGTTTTCTTTATTGATGTTTTATGTTGTATTTTTTTATGTCGTACCTACAATTACTTGACCACGCCCACTCTGAGCACGCACACCACCTATGATGAGTCACTAGCCCACGTCACCTTGATGAGTCATTTGACCACGCCTACCTTTTTGGGAAAAAAGATTTATCCCCCTTGAGGAGGAGGAGGAGGAGGGAATATCGATTCCCTCCTCAAAATGCGCTGGATGGAGCCTCACTTACACTACTTCCATAGGAATAGTCTATGGAATGCTATGGGGGAAATTTTGGGAATAAAAAGGAAGTTAATAAACATGACCAGACTATGCATGGAAGATACTTATAATATAGTAACATATAAAGGCAGGAAATCAGCCCCTTTTCCCAAAATAACATCTGGCTTGAAACGGGGTGATGCACTATCGCTGCTCCTTTTAAATCTGGCTCTAGAGAAAGTTGTAAGGAAGGTAAAGGAGGAATGTGCTATTGGAGGAACATCCAAACTACTTGGTTATGCAGATGATATAGATATTATAGAGGAAAATGAACAAAAGACACTGGAAATATTGACTCATTTAAAGGAAAAAGCTCAACATTTGGGCTGATTATCACCAAGATAAGACAGAATATATGGTAATTTCAAGAGACGAATGGCTAAAAGCTCTGGTCAAATACAATAGATAATATGACCGTTAAAAGAACGGAAAAATACAAATACCTGGGTACAATCTTCAACTGCTCCAACTAATAAGGGAAGAAATACAAGCTAGAATCAACTCTGGAAATAAGATATACTGTGCACTACAACAGTGGTTTCAACCGGTGGGGAATCCCCCCCCCCCCCCCGGGGGGAAATTTTTGGGTTTCCGGGGGGGGGGGGGGGGAAAAGAAGACCATTTCAAGATCTCGTTAATACAAGAACCGATTACTTGATATTGTTTTTCCCATCATACTTTACAGTTATGTACGTCTCATCCTTCTAAAACCATTTTATAAAGTAAGTAGACCCACAAATCACGTTTTATGGGATGCTAGACTTTTTTAGTATATTCTATTACATTTACCTTCCATTTTTACGTGTACTGTGTAGGGGGGGGGGTTTTTAGGTAGGAATATGAAAGGGGGGGGGGGGGGAATGACGATCTGAAATATGGTGAAGGGAGCACGGCCAAATTTTTTATAGGAAGGGGGGAATGACGTTCTGAAAATATGATGAAGGGGGGGGGGGGGCACGGGCCAAAAAGGTTGAGAACCACTGCACTACAACATCTGCTAAAATAAAATGCCTATCTCGTACACCAAGATCACAATATAAAAAACACTGACTCAAAGTTCACTGTGACCTAGAAATTCCAGCGTCTGGAAACCCAACCATGCACTTGGTTGGGCGAGCGGTGAGCCCGACTTCTCTAAGGATTTCAAATGGAAAATAATAGTACCTAGAGACACAATGGCCCTAAAGGAGGGCCGCCACTTCCTCTGAGGTATTCCCCCTCTTCCTGGTTCTTTTGTGATTAAACTCTATACAATAGGTATATAGGTAATGGTATTCCCTTGGGGTGAGGGGGGGATACTTCACCCCTTACTAACGGGATAGAGGCACTCTGGGAATAAGATCAATCTCAGTCTACAGACCCCACCAGCCCTTGGATTCCCGTCTCTCTCACTATCAACCGCGGGACTATACCTCTTTCACCTCGCATCCAGAACAGACGACACAACTCTGGTATCTACACATACTGACTAGATGGTATAATGTACAAGATGAATGACAACAATGAAAATATCCACGAGAGAATACTGGCAACCGCCAGGCGATAGAAGATATGGCAATCTGGATTAGTCTCAGGCCGTCTCACTCATCACTGTACACCGAGCACGATACCACATGGCTAAAGAGATCAATCATCTTTTCACTCAGCGTCGAACGTCTCTGGCTAGGTGTAGACTCAGCTGGACTGACTATCGGGTAGAGGTGGTGACTCCGAGTGGCTTGGGTACGTGATGACGTCTGAATAATATTTATGTAGAAGTACCTGAGACCAATCAACTAAAAGTAAGGCTGGGGATAAATAACTGTCCGTGGAAGCCACCACACAACACAGTTCAAGTTCACGGAAATCGCTGGTGACCCCTGTAGTTATCACGATTCCAATCACCAGTCCTATAAGCACTTGGAGTTGGCAAAAGTCAAGGGCTATGATCCAGTAGCCCCTTTCACTCACAATAAAGATCGGTAGCCGGTGACTCTGTAGCTAATGTCACCAAACTTCATATCACCAAACTTCATATCATGAAGTGTCAGACCGTTCCAAACACCAGGCCATCCTGACGTAAAGGGTGATGTAGTTCTATCCTAATAGCTGGGCTATTGGGTCACAATGTCAGAAAGGTCACATATACGAGGACAATATACTTGCCCGTGCGTAGACATCATAATACCAGGTGGACTGACTGAAGATCAACTTAAAGGTCGACGACGGGGACTGGACTGTGGCGGAGTGGAGACGTCGCTATGATGTGGTGCTGTGTAGAAGCGTCACCTCACGTCACGCATGTAAGCTAGCAATGCTACAACTGTCATCACGTCATCTCTCTCTGGTCCCGTCAATTAGGTCTCTCACAAGGTAGAACCTGCCAAAGACAACACCATGTGTGAATAGCGTGACTCAGACTTACCACCAGTGGGTACACTTTACCCATGTGTACTCAGTATAGGCCCGGGGTCGCCATGACACGGCCGGCACCCTCACAGGCCATGATCCACTACCGAAGATGAATTAGGTCTGGTGTCTGCGAACTGGTTCTGCCCTGCAAAGACCTCTAAATGACACAACACACCATATTAGTGGGTTAATAGTACATAGAGACACAATGGCCCTGAAGGAGGGCCGATGACAAATCCCCCCCTCCACTTCCTCGGAGATATTTCCCCTCTCCCTGGTTCTTTTTGTGATTAACCTCTATACAATAGGGTTCCCGGAACTCTAACGTCGATTCAGGAGAATAATTAATTATACAGGGAAATCCCCTTGTAGCGGAAGTCTACATCCCGTTCCCCTCTCCCCAGTTAGGGCTAGAGCATTTAGAACGGGGTTCAGTTTGCTGTGACCAGCTCTGTCGCATCCCTCCAGTTTCCCCAGTGTCAACCTCTCGGGAACCCACTATATATTAAGATGGTGTTCCTTAAGGCGACTTCTTAACAACAGATGTAAGGAAAGCCAAGAAAAGCCATTTGGGCGCCTCACCAAATGATACGACTTTCGACACCCTCGATGTCCTTCCAATGACCTTCGACCGTCCGGGGACCGTCGCACGAGGTTCGGCTTGTCGAACCGAGTTCGCCGATACCCACACGTCGGGGTCTATTAATGCCTTCCGCAACTTTCGGTTGCGCTCCGGCACCGCTTCCACTCCGCTGACGCGCACTATGCTGGAGGTCTAAACCGCCCAGGTGTAAACTCGGTTTACGCGGTCTTTTAGCTGGGCCGAGGCCCCATAACATTTCGTGAGGAAACAACCCGCGCCCCTAGTCACCGTACCAAACAGGCTGGTAAATAATTACTTGTACAAACACAAGCCCGCTTCGGTCACCCCTGCCGATTTCTCCTTGACGGTCAGCATCACGTGTAAAACAATCGCGCTTCGACACTCGTAATTCTATTAATGTATGAAAAGTACCTTAGTTTGTGAAAGCTGGGTGAATTGAGGAGCCATCATCCTATTCGGGATTGTATGTCGACTTTCTTCAAAAGGCAAAAGACATCGGCTCCCTCTCTCCCAAATTTAGCGAAAACACAGCGCCCAGCACTTCACAACCCTTCACTGTCTCGTCAGCCCACAACGCCCGTCTTTGTGCTGAGATCTGCCTCTACGCATGTGTGACCGGAACACGTGGGTTGAGCGTCACTCACCGAATTGTCCAGAAGCCAAGGGGCCCCCAAACGCCCTCAGTGGGGGTAAGATAATACCTCGATTATCTCGCTTAGACTAGGTCAGTTGTTTTAGGTGAGGGAACGAGAGAACAGGGTTTCGGGGGCTTTACCAGATGAACTCCTCTCAGCAATTTCATGACAGACCAGTTGTGCTGTATGGCCCTGAAACCTACAGTACAACTAAAGGACACGAAGCCTTGTTACAAACCTTTGAGAATTTGAGAACAAAGTATTAAGACGCATCTTTGGGTCCATTAGGGATACACAAAGTGGAGAGTAGAAAAGAAGAAGCAACAAAGACATTAAAGATCTGTTTAGGTCCCCGCTAAACACTGGTATCATTAAGGCTAATAGACTGCAATGGCAGAGGCATATGGAAAGAATGGAAGATAATAGGGAAACAAAAATCGCTTACACTCAGGAAATAAATGACCGTGATCCTGAGGTAGACCAAGAAACGGTGGAGAGATAATACCATTCAGACTTACAAGCCTTTGAATCAGCGACTGGCAAGCGAAGGTCAACCAGAGAGACGAATGCAGACGGCTTGTATCTGCAGCAAAGAACCTCAATGGCTCGGAATGCTGAAGAAAAGAAGTAGAAGATATGAAGGAATCACCTTGGGGGGCCCAAAAAATCAATAACATTTCATTAGATATGCGGATGATTCAGTTTTATTGCAGACAATGAAAAACTTTAGTAATGGGGTTGTTGCACACACTGAAATAGGGTCACTCGACCACTTGACCACTACTTGACCACTGCTTGACCACTAATTTACCACCCTTTAATCATCACCATATCATTACAACTACTTTCCACTAAAATTTTCCTCACTTGACCACCACTTGACCACTGCTTGACCACTGCTTGACCACTAATTTACCACCCTTTAATCATCACCATATCATTACAACTACTTTCCACTAAAATTTTCCTCACTTGACCACCACTTGACCACTGCTTGACCACTGTTTGACCACTAATTTACCACCTCACGATCATCACCATATCATTACAACTACTTTCCACTAAAATTTCGTCACTTGACCACCACTTGACCACCACTTGACCACTGCTTGACCACGTCATCGGACACTTTAACCACCACCACATCACTACACGTACTTTCCCCTTTAATTTAAGTGGTTACTCCACCACATGAACACCACTTGACCACCTCTTGACCATTACTTGACCACATCATCACACACCCTTAACTATAAGCGGTCACTTACTATGTTTTTTTCTTTCTTCTATATATATATTTATTAACATTATTATGTACCTTACTTGATTCGTTTGTTTTTCTTTATTGATGTTTCATGTCGTATTTTTTATGTCGTATCTATAATTACTTGACCACGCCCACTCTGATGAGTCACTTCACAACGCCTACATTTTTGGGGAAAAAAGAGTTATCGCCCTTTGAGGATCAGGATCGATAAATGGTTGATTTATATAAGATCCTCAAATACGCTGGATAACCACGTTACTACACTACTGTTCTAACGTGTGAACCACAAATTGAAGAACCTACTTTTGAAGAAATCCTATACGTAATAATACGACTTAAATACAATAAGGCAACTGGGGCTGATGGAATTGCTGCTGAATTTATAAAGGCAGGCGGCCATGCATTACATCTAAAGCTATACGAACTAATAATAAAAATCTGGAGGACAGAAGAATTACCCCATGACTGGAAAGAGTCATTATTGACACTATCTTTAAGAAAGGAGACAAGTTCCAATGTGAAAATTATAGAGGGATATCACTAATGTCCACAAGCTATAAGATACTATTCGCAGTATTACTAAATAGACTAAAACCATATTCAGAAGACATATTAGGTGACTACCAGGCGTGTTTTAGACAAAACAGATCAACAATAGATCAGATATTTATCTTGAGACAAATAGCCAAGAAAAATTGGAAATATAAAAGAGATCTCCATAACATTTTTGTGGATTTTAAATAGGCTTATGACAGTGTCCATAGGAATAGTCTATGAAATGCTATGCAGGAATTTGGAATACCAAGAAGTTAATCAACATGACCAGACTATGCATGGAAGATACTTATAATATAGTAACATAAAAGGCAGGAAATCAGACCCTTTTCAAATAACAACTGGCTTGAAACAGGGTGATGCACTATCGCCGCTCCTTTTCAATCTGGCTCTAGCGAAAGTTGTAAGGAAGGTAAAGGAGGAATGTGCTATTGGAGGAACATCCAGACTGCTTGGCTATGCAGATGATATAGATATTATAGGGGAAAATGAACAAAAGACATAATAAATATTGACTCACTTAAAGGAAAAAGCTCAACAAATGGGGCTGGTTATCAACCAAGATAAGACAGAATATATGGTAATTTCAAGAACAGGAACAGCCAAAAACTTTGGCCACATACAAATAGATAATATGACCATTAAAAGAACGGAAACATACAAATACCTGGGTGCAATCTTCAACTGCTCCAACATAATAAGGGTAGAAATACAAGCTAGAATCAACTCTGGAAATAAGATATACTATGCACTACAACATCTGCTAAAATCAAATGCGCTATCTCGTAACACCAAGATCACAATATACAAAACACTGATTATACCAGTTGTGCTTAATGGCTCTGAAACCTGGAGTACAACTAAAGGAGACGAAGCCTTGTTACAAACCTTTGAGAACGACATCTTAAGACACATCTTTGGACCCATTAGTGATACACAAAGTGGAGAGTGGAAAAGAAGACGCAACAAAGACATTTATGATCTGTTCAAGTCCCCACTGATCACTGGTGCCATGAAAGCTAATAGACTGCAATGGCTGGGGCATATAGAAATAATAGAAGATAATAGGGAAACAAAACTCGCTTATACTCAGGAAATATATGACCGTAGACCCCGAGGTAGACCAAGACGACGGTGGAGAGATAATATATATACAGACCTACAAGCACTTGGAATCAGCGACTGGCAAGAGAAGGTCAACCAGAGAGAAGAATGGAGACGGATTGTATCTGCAGCAAAGAACTTCAATGGCTCGGAACGCTGAAGAACAAGTAGAAGTACTGAGACTCTTCGCTGACTTGAATACGGCGACAGAGCCCGCGTGAGAATGCCCCGAGTGCTGCATGTCGGTGCGTGACTCAACTCAACTATACTCTTTGTGTGTGTGTGTGTGTGTGTGTGTGTGTGTGTGGGTGGGTGGGTGGGTGGGTGGGTGGGTGTGTGTGTGTGTGTGTGTGGGTGGGTGGTGGGTGGGTGGGTGGGTGGGTGGGTGGGTGGGTGGGTGTGTGTGTGTGTGTGTGTGTGTGTGTGTGTGTGTGTGTGTGTGTGTGTGTGTGTGTGTGTGTGTAACAACGCTGAAGTAACAGACCTGTATATCCACAGCTGTGGGATATGACATATTTCGTAATACTTTAATACAGCATCTCCTTTTGGGGCCACGCAGAAACAATGTTACCTTTTGGCTAAGATCAACACCATCATTGTCATCATCTTCATTTTCAAATATTACCGTCAATCGTGGGGGGGGGGGGGGGGGGATTGTTGCCCATCCAGCGCCCTATGGCAAAGTATCATTCATATTTTTCACATAACATGATATATACATCTGCAGTATATAACTGACGATCTGCAGCGAAATATTCCAGGCAAGAAATCGTGCAATGTTTTATTTGTTGTTTCTGTGTTTAAAATCACAAAGACAGTACATGATAGTGAATTTTGCGTTCAGTAGTATACCATACTGAAACTGAGATACGGAAGCGAGTCTTACACAATTAGCAGACAAGTGGGGAATTAAGTAAACACTCTAGAGAGGTGATTTTATAGAAAAATGATAAAACATTAGCGGATAGAAAGAGTAGGGCAGATATCTTGAATGAAATTAACCCACTAAGATAACCAGCTGCTGGCATCAGAAGTTAGCAGTTCACATCCTTTGGGCATTTCATGAGAAGGAGAAAGCTGGAATAAGTTGTCACAAAGGGAAAGTTGCAGGGGTAGGGAGGTGGGAAGAGACCAACAGAGAAGATGCTGGACAGTTTCTCATGGCATAGAGGCACATCCATGATTACTGGATATGCTTGGAGACACGAAACAGAAGGCCGTGGATAGGCATGTTTACGAAAGCCACCCGGCGTGAACAATAATAGAATAGCCATTGCTTTTGAGGAACAAGGGTATTAAATGGGAATCTCTCTTCACAAGGTCAGAATTTTCTTTCTAAATTTTGTTGTTGTTGTTGTTGTTATTGTTGTTGTTGTTGTTGTTGTTGTTGTTGTTATTGTTGTTGTTGTTGTTGTTGTTGTTGTTGTTGTTGTTCGCCCGCATTGAACTCAAGCGTGGTTCACATATGTGCAACCACTTTGGACTGACTTTTACGTGTGGATTCGTCATCAAGTGCCCTGCCAGCTGGCGTAGAAGTTCATGTCTCTCCACAGATCTGGGTATTTGGTGTTATGGATCAACTCTGACGAGATGGATTAGCTTTCACTATTGCCAATGTGCCTCGCTATCAGGCGAACCAACTCCGAATTTCGGGGTGTTTGTAATTTACACTCTCAAATTAAGGCCGAGAAGTCAAAATTTCAGTTTTACTGACCGATGTAGCCAAAGAAGAGTGGTGTTAGAAAAAGAAACAAAAAACTGTAAAGAAATAGAGTGCCTAGAAATAAATGACAACTCGAATGAATTGGATGAAAATATAAAGAGATTGACATAGAAGAAAAATAATATAACAGGAAATGATTGTATGGGGGGGGGGGGGGGGGTGGATGAGAAATTATAGTTGATACCACAGATATGATAACAAAGATGGACATAATACACAGAAAATATATTCTGGGACAACAGGGTCAATAAATCCATCCATCCATCATGTGCCATGCCGGTAAGCGTGGGAGGTCATGTTCTGCCATCTCACTCGATCACCAGAGTCGTGGATCAGCTCCGTGTTTCTGTCTCGACCATGCCACAAGGCCAAGCTATCTAGGTACTTGTTTCTAGGTCTACCCCTTGGTCTATTCCCTTCGATCTTGCCAGTTGTCACCAAGTTCTCCAGATAATTTCTTCTCATAACATGCCCAAAAAATTGTGACTGTCTACGTCTAATGTCTCTAATCAGTTTACGATCTTCATTTGTTTCTTGAAGGACTTGTTGTTTGGTTTTTCTGGCTGTCCATGGTATTCTTTACAATTACCTCAGAAACCATATTTCTACAGCCATCAAATGTTTTTCAGTCTGACTGCTCATTGTCCAAGGTTCCACACAACATGATTTTCTTGGCATCTGTAAAGAAGGTAATTTGCCATTGCTTTCCTTCCCAGCAGTGACCATACTGGTCAGTGACCGTAGCCATTGTCTCCTCAAAAAAAAAAGAGATCCTCTGCCTGCCGTCGTGAAGGTGGAGACCATAACCTACAAATATATGTCGGCTGCTCTCCATCTTCATCCACCACCTGAATCTATGACTTCACATAACCCTGATCGGGGGGGCTAAACGGGTACTCCACCTCGCCCAAGGGTGTCCCGTAGGCTAGGGGAGGGAAAGAGGCGCAATAAATGAATATTGTATAATATTCAAGTTGGACCAAACATATTAAAGGCTGAAGTAGAGAAGTAAAAAGATGAAAAAAGGAAAGGCTCCAGGTCCTGAAAGGATAACAACGGAAATGATAAAATCCTTATCCAGCCTTGGCATTGATACTATAACAGAGTTATATATATATATATATATATATATATATATATATATATATATATATATATATATATATATATATATATATATATATATATATATATGTGTGTGTGTGTGTGTGTGTGTGTTGTGTGTGTGTGTGTTGTGTGTGTGTGTGTGCGTGTGTTTATAGACTACAAGAAAGCCTTTGATAGGGTAAAACATGAACGATTAATTACATGATTTCAAGATATAGGAGCAGATGGAAAGGACATCCGACTTATTAGTAAATTGTACTGGGAACAAGTGTCGTGAATTAGACACGGAAATAATTATTCGTCGCCCAAGGAGATAAAAAGAGAAGTACGGTATAAATGCGCGCGCACGCGTGTGTGTGTGTGTGTGTGTGTGTGTGTGTGTGTGTGTGTGTGTGTGTGTGTGTGTGTGTGTGTGTCCAACACTTGGGAATCAACATTTTCGACCTTTTACATATTATTTTTCAAACTTTTATTTCATACAAAGCAATGTGCATTTACAAGGTGAAATGTGCGTTTCTTTTGTTTGTGTATATTACAGAGTGTTGCCGCTTGTTAGTGTTACGTGTTACATGTGTGAATGAAACAAACACATACATATACATTTATGATAATATTACATTTATGGCATAGTGCATGTAAACAAACATTCCTTGCATATGCTTAATTTCCACCTCCACAAGCGGAATGCATGTTACTGCCAAACGGTAAATCAAGGTGTAACAATAACATCAGTAAAACAACTCGTTGGTCCAGAGGAAAACCATTTGACAAAATCAGAAAGCATTGATAACTCGAAGCCGGCTGACGTGATCATTCCGGCAATATTTATTTCCTGTGGACAGCTTGTGTTCCATATTAACAATAAGATTAATAATATAAATAATAATCAAGATACCGTTCTTGTACAGCCAAGAGGGCCGGTATCGTAGTAATATGCATACTCACACTGCTGCACCTAGTATTTAAATTCTACGACAATGTCTCGTCACCTAACGTCAGCTGTGACGTTTTTACCTCCTCATGTCACACTTGGCGACTTTTTCTATGTCTTGTTTTGAGATTATTTCTCCGATTCTTTATGACCTATCTATTACGTCATTCATTCTGACTCGCTACTTGGCAGTTACACCTGTCCATCTCTCTCTCTCTCTCTCTCTCTCTCTCTCTCTCTCTCTCTCTCTCTCTCTCTCTCTCTCTCTCTCTCTCTCTCTCTCTCACACACACACACACACACACACACACAGATAGATAGATCACAGCATTCGGGGTGTTCCCATATGAGAACCCATATGTGGAAAGAATGAGATTGCGGGGGATCGGCAGGGGTTCTGGAAGAATCTCAAAACTGAGAGGGAAGACCAGGAGAACTTTTAATTAGATAGCGGTGTGAACGATTAGTAGTATGACTCTTCGAAGGCTGTTTAATTTTTGGGGACTGAGCACGTATGGGAATGTCCTGAGTGCAGTGATGACGGTTCTTAACTCAACTCATTCAACTCAACCCCAATGACAGATACTGTAAATATATAAATAAAGGATCTACAGGCTGAAGGGCACTTTTTAAAATACTGGTTCTTGACGATCATAATAATACATTTTTGTAATGGAAAGAAAAGAGTTAAACTAAAGATGGTAAAACATAAATGATGATAATAATACCAAGATTGATTGATTGGGGACAGTGGTACACATTAGGAATATAGAACTATCTGTGAAAGTATGTGTTTGAACATGTATAGTATGAAGTGTAACTGTGAACTTGATGGGAGTGGCATTTTGCTTAATCTGTGCACATTTGTGCTTAAAAATGAGTGGAAAATACGTGTGTGTGTATATGTGTGTGTGTGCGTGTGTGTGTATGTGTGTGTGTGTGTGTGTGTGTGTGTGTGTGTGTGTTGAGTTTTCCGTAACAAGTATTTGGTGTGTTCCGGCTCCGTAGCGAAGGTGTTACGGATACAGTTCGTAATCCCACATACCCGCGTTCGAAACACAGCTGCAGACGATTAGGCAACAGACAGCAATACGTTGGCGTTTTTTTACAAATTGGAATGGATGTCGCGCGTTCAAACATCAATGGCAAACTTCTGAACGTAAATTTGCATAAATATCACAAACGACCAAAGAAAAAACAAAATGCTGGGGTTGACTGTGATGTCTTAAGGATATGCAATTAACTCCTTTTTCTTTTTATTTGGCCTGTATAACAGGCCGGAAAAAATTCTTTGTTTGATCACCTCTAATCTCAGTTACAACTACAACTAAATGAAACATAATTATGAAACCATTTATTATTATGACAAACAAAAACGGAAAATGTGTTACAACATTCAAACGCATTTAAAATAAAACCTAGATTTTTACACAATCTTTGAAAATATGGTAAAGTTATTATTAATTTTTTATACGGTATGTAACTGTTTTTAATTTATTGAAAACTTTCATAATAAGTGAAGATAAGTACACAATTATTTGAAATAAATAAAACAGTCACTGTATTAATATTGATGTCCCTTGAAATCACTTATGTTGTTATTTCCCTTCGTACTATTTTAATAACACGTTTTTATTTCGTACAAAACAGTGTTTACAAAATACAACAAAACCCCAGACGTCAAATGCAGCAACATTCTCTAATTGTTTGTGTACTGACTGCATACTATTTATAACATTGAAACATTTGAAACATTGGCACCTTGCCGTCTTGACAGACGATAGTTTGTGCTCTAAAAAGGCATAATAACTTTTAACTATGGCGGTAGCGAGTGTGACTGATAAGGCCAATTTGCGCTGTAAATGTCCGTTCACAGTAGGGTGCATGTGAACACGTGGTCATTTCCACCATCATGCACCATCTTACGTCTCAAACGCTTGGTGTGTGACTTTTCTGCAATAATTTTCTCCTTTGACTTTATTCCATTTCTGATATTTGCCCTCCATGCAACACGTTCAGCGGCGACTTGCTCCCAATGTGCATTATCAATGCCTGTATCAATCATGTCCCGCTTACACACATCTTTGTATCGTAGTAGAGGCCGACCCTGAGATCTCTTACCCATCTGTAATTCACCAAAAAAGATATCCTTTGGTATTCTACCATCATCCATCCTCCTAAGATGTCCTATCCATCTAAGTCTACGAAGACTGAGCATGGAATAAACTGTCACACAACCTGATCTTTCCAATACTTCAGTATTTGTGATTTTGTCTTGCCACTTAATACCAAGAATTCTTCGCAGACACCGCATATGAAAGCTGTTTAAATTGTTCTCTTGGTGTGAGTAAGTTGTCCAGGTTTCACTGCCATAGAGAAGAGTACTAAGGACACAGGCTTGATAGACAAGGACTTTTGTTTTGGCAGTAAGCTTCCTGTTCTCCCAGACTCTTTTTCTTAACCTGTTCATTGTTGTTGCTGCCTTACCAATCCGGATGTTGATTTCCTGATCTAGGGATAATTTGCTATTTACCACTGATCCTAGATATGTAAAATAGTCTACTATCTCTAGTTCGGCGTCGTCAATAAAGATTGATGGTACCCCATGTGCACCTTGTGACATAATCTGTGTCTTCTTTTTGCTAATTGTTAAACCAAATTCAGAACAAGCATTGGAGAATGCAGATAGTAGACATTGCAATTCTTCCTCAGAGTGGGTCGTAACTGCAGCATCATCTGCAAAAAGCAACTCTCTGATCAGTACCCTCCTAATTTTGGTCTTAGCCTTCAATCTCTGAGCATTGTAGAGGCCGCCATCTGAGCGTGAGTGAATGTATATACCACCATCCTGATCACGAAATGCATATTTCAGTAGAAGTGAAAAGTATATTCCAAAGAGGGTGGGAGCTAGTACACAACCTTGCTTAACTCCACTCTTGATTTCAAATTCTTCAGATGTTGCACCATCAAACTTGATTATACCCTTCATGCCTGTGTGGAACGATTCCACAATGGACAGAAGAGTTGGCGGGCAGCCAATCTTCTTTAGTGCCTTGAACAGACCCTCACGACTGACCAAATCAAATGCCTTTGTGAGGTCGATGAAGGCAATAAACAGTGGTTGATTCTGTTCACGGCATTTTTCTTGCATTTGTCGCAATGAGAATATCATATCAGTGGTAGACCGGTTCTGTCGAAAGCCACACTGTGATTCGGGGTAGACTTATAACATTACACACATTAATTCTTCACATACATCAAATACGGTTTGTATTCAAAAGTTGCATATATATAAGAATTCTAGGTATCCGTTTCAAACATTGAGTTTTTATTGTTATAAACTACAACCAAACGTTTCTAGCCTTATTGTGTGAGTTATTTCTATTGGAACAGTAGGACCATTCATCTGTATTACATTGTCCCCCTTTAGTTGATCATGTTTGCGTCCTCTTAAATCCATGGACACAAATATTTCGTTAGAATGTTCCACTATACGCAAGAAAGCGTATCTTGCTCAATTGTAAGTACGCCTTCAACACGGAAGCCGAGCTAGTGTAGTGGCTAGATACTCACCTGTCGGCTCGGTGGATCATGAGTACGAATCTGCAGTGAGGCGGAATTTTATAAAGGATCTGGCTTCCCTGGTGGTACTTGGCTGATGAAAGCTTGTCGTCGCAACGCCCTTTGCTTTCCGTAACTGTATTCTGTAAAACTGCACTAATTCGTGTATTTTTACATATTATTTACATTTCTATAGCCTTACCACAGAATAGTTAGGGAAAATGTAGTGGCAGTACAATTGAGATTTCTGAGGAGAATGCAAAGAATGCCATAGATGGACAGAAAAACGTATGAGAAAGTTATTTCAAGAACAATGGGTCAAACATACATTAATCATTGCAACAAGCATCTCAATTTACAAATTAATTGCAGACAGGTATTTTAGTGTTTGCTCGCACAGAGAGAGAGAGAGAGAGAGAGAGAGAGAGAGAGAGAGAGAGAGAGAGAGAGAGAGAGAGAGAGAGAGAGAGAGAGAGAGAGGGAGGGAGAGAGAGAGAGCGAGGGAGAGCCAAAACAAAGACTGAAGTTAGCTGCATTGGGTAGTAACTCATAACAGTCAGAATGAATGTATATGGAGTGGGCGAGGTTTGGGGGTGGAGATTAAACAAACTTTTGTATTTGGCATAGTCATAATATCCACTCCTCGGCTGACAAAGAAACTGATCTACGAGATACAGCCACCCTTTGTGCTGGGTAGCTGAATTAACTATTGTCCCCGACTGTGGTAATATTTCCCAAACCCCGTTGACAAAGAAAGAAAATGTGCTGATTCATTCTCCACCATGACGGGTATGGGAAATATATAAAGGATCTCCAAGCCTAAATATCTATCCTTTAAAACAAAAACAAACAAAAACAAACAATACTGGTTCTTGACGATCATAATAATACACGTTTGTAGTGGAAAGAAAAATGTTAAACTACAGATGGTTAAGAATGATTGATTGAGGACAGTGGTACACATTAGGAATATAGAACTATCTGTGAAAGTATGTGTTGGAACATGTATAGTATGAAGAGTGAGTGTGAACTTGATGGGGGTTTTTGGGTGTTGCTTAAACTGTGAAATTTTGTGTTAAAAAAAAACAAATTTGTGAAATTACGTGTGTGTGTGTGTGCGTGCGTGCGTGCGTGCGTGAGTGCGGGTGTGTGTGTGTGTGTGCGTGCGTGCGT
>JACEFZ010003013.1:0-18258 GCA_014155875.1 Cepaea nemoralis
TATATATATATATATATATATATATATATATATATATATATATATATATATATATATATATATATATATATATATATATATAACCTATTCTGCTCTTGATCTCTTTTGTGCATCTACAATCTAATGTTATAAATGTCCCTAGATATTTAAAACTATCCACTTGGTGTAGAATGTTTCCTTCTATCTCTATTTCACATTTGGGTGTTACCTGTTTCTTTGATACCACCATTGTTACTGTTTTCTTGATATTCAAGGAGAGTCCTTTCTTTGCACTCTCTGTTACTACAATGTCCAACAATTGTTGTAGATCTGTTGCATTATCAGCTATCAATACTGTGTCATCTGCATAGCGTATATTATTTATATTATAACCTCCAAATATTACTCCTGGTTTTTCTACAATCTATCTCTTTATTACTTCGGTATAGAGGGAGAATAAATCTGGTGACAAAACACATCACTGTCTTACTCCCAACTTTATGTGTTCATAATGTCCTTCTTATTTCCCATTTTAATTGCTGTTGTTTGGTTCCAGTAAATAGATTTTATTATTCTGAGATCTTTCCCTTCAATGTTAATATCTTCCAACAGTTTAATCAGTTCATCATGTTTTACTTTATCAAATGCCTTAGTGTAATCTATGAAGCACAAATATGTGTCTTTCTTTGTCTCTACTGATCTTTCTAATAGTGTTCGTAATGTGTATATTGCATTGCTTGTACCTTTTCCTTCCACAAATCCATACTATTCTTCACCAATTTCCATTTTTATTTTCTTCCTTGTTCTTCTCATTATAATTCTGAGTAGAAGCTTAATGACATGATTTATGAGGTTAATTGTACGAAAATCTTCGCATTAAATTGCTCCTGGTCTTTTGGTATAGCTATAAATACAGATTTCAACATATCGCTGGGTATATCCACTGCTATAAATATCATTCATATTAAAAAAAGGACATCTTTTTTGGTGAATTACAGATGGGTAAGTGATCTCAGGGTCGGCCTCTACTACGATACAAAGATGTGTGTAAGCGGGACATGATTGATACAGGCATTGATAATGCACATTGGGAGCAAGTCGCCGCTGAACGTGTTGCATGGAGGGCAAACATCAGAAATGGAATAAAGACAAAGGAGAAAATTATTGCAGATAAGTCACACACCGAGCGTGTGAGACGTAAGATGGTGCATGATGGTGGAAATGACCACGTGTTCACATGCACCCACTGTGAACGGACATTTACAGCGCAAATTGGCCTTATCAGTCACATTCGCTACCGCCATAGGTAAAAGTTATTATGCCTTTTTAAAGCACAAACTATCGTCTGTCAAGGCGGCAAGGTGCCAATGTAATGTATGTATAAATATCATTCAACATTTTGGTTAATATATCTACTCCAAATTCTCCCATTACTTCTAATTCTTCCATTGTGATTCCATCTGGCCCAGCTGAATTTCCTTTCTTCATATGCTTGGTAGCGCCATCAACTTCTTCTTTTAGAATAGGTGGACCTTCTAAGCTACTTTCTTCTGTTAATTCTGCCCTTTCTCCATCATATAAGTCTCTTATATACTAATTACACCACTATATATATATATATATATATATATATATATATATATATATATATTGCCGCTGGGTAGGTATTTGGCAGCACCGCTAGTGACTGTATAGTGACAATATGAGAGTGACAATCTCTGTCACAGTTTCCGCATTCGTAAGACGAGGCAGGTCCCGCAGTAAGTGACTGCGTTTTAAGCCTGTGCCGCCTGCCCTCAGTTTGTTGGATCAGATTGCGCTCAAAGAGCACCAGTCTGTTTTGTACATCTCTTCTCCAGGAACATCTGTCTGTTGCAACTCTTTCCCACGTGTCTGGATCTATGTCAAGGGTTTTCATATCTTGCTTACACACATCCTTATATCACATTTGGGGTCTTCCGGTTGCCCTCTTTCCTGTGGCTAGTTCTCCGTATAGGAGATCTTTGGGAATACGTTCATCCTCCAGTCGAGATACGTGGCCCAGCCACAGGAGGCGTCTTTGCTTGTGGAGGGAGTGGGCTGTGGTAATATCTGCTCTTTCAAGCACATGTTTGTTTGTTACGTGGTCTTTCCATGATATGCCCAGGTTACGTCTCGGACATCTCATAAGGAAGGAATTCAACTTTCTTTCCTGTTTTGAGTACAAGGTCCAGCATTTAGACTCGTAGAGTAGTGTGCTAACAACACAAGCTTTATATACTTGAACTTTTGTACGCCCTGTTAGTCTATTATTCTCCCAAACTCTTTTAGTTAGCCTGGAAAATGTTGTTCTCGAATTTTGTATACATGTGGATGCGTAATCTATTGTTTCCTGCTCTGAGGCGCAGGATAATGACTTGTTCTTGTCTGTCCATAACGTGGTAGTCATCTTGAGCAGGTTTTGGTGGCTTTCTTACTGATTTGATCATTCTTTTCTTTTGGTGGTATGTAACGGGCACATCAGGCTGTTCTTCTTTGGCTCCTTCCTTAGCCAATTGATCAGCTCTGTCGTTTCAGGGTACTCCACAGTGGGTTCATGTAGCCGGGGCGCAGTGTTGGGGTGAGCGCCCAACCTTGCTTAAATACCCCAATGGCTTGTGAATACATAACCTCTGCAGCAAAAGTCTAACTCCTGGCCTTCACGTGGCGGAACTGTTTTAACTAACAGGAGAAGGGGCGACGGCGAGTTTCTGGCGCCGAAAATAACCAGTATGCTCTATACGTATGCACGTACATGCATGCGCAGACACGTGTGTGCGCGCGTTCACATCTTAACTCGAGTGAGACCACAGTCTGCTCTAGCAAAGGAAAGGTGCTGAAGACGGAGGCAACCAGCCAGGAGGCGCACCACAGAAATCAGGATGCTACGATATTACGCAAAATGGAATATGTTTCTGTTCACGATGTCAAATGCCTTTGCGAGGTCGATGAAGGCAGTATATAATGGCTTCGTCTGTACTCTGCACTTCTCTTGGAACTGCCAGAATGTGAAAATCATATCGATGGTGAACCTGTTGGGTCTAAATCCGCACTGTGATTCGGGATAGATTCTTTCAGCAAGAATGTGTAACCTTTTAAGGATTATTCGAACAAAAATCTTGCCTGTAATGCTGAGTAGGGAAATGCCGTGATAGTTGTTGCAGTCTCTTCTGTCGCCTTCGTTTTTATACAGGGTAACAATGTTTGCGTCTTTCATATCTTGTGGTACTGATTTTTCTTTCCAGCAGAGCTGGAATATTGCATACAGTTCTGGGATGATTGTTTCTTTGCTACATTTTAAAATTTCAGGTGGAATACTATCTTTTCCTGGTGCCTTGCCGGATTTGAGAGTGTCTAGTGCTTCGCTGATTTCTGTGAGGCATGGTTCGTTATCCAGGGCATGCATGGTGGACTGTGGATCGATGGCTTCCAGAGCTTCTTCTCCGACAGTGTTCTCCACTGAGTATAGCCCTGAGTAGTGTTCTACCCAGCGATCCATTTGTTTCGCTCGATCGTTTATGATTACCCCCTCTGTTGACCGTAAAGGGGCCATTTGATAAACCGACAGCTTGCTTGATGCCCTCTACACGCCTCTTATATTTCTCTCTCTCTCTCTCTCTCTCTCTCTCTCTCTCTCTCTCTCTCTCTCTCTCTCTCTCTCTCTCTCTCTCTCTCTATATATATATATATATATATATATATATATATATATATATATATATATAATTGTGATTTAAATGAATGATGTGTCACCAATCTTTTTTTCACTACATGTGTTATTCCACGTTGAGCATAAAGCTTTCACAGAATGACCCGCACCCCAACCTTTGATCCGATAATATGAGCGTAAGTCAATAAGTAAGTCAAAAATGGCTGCAGAAAAATAACTAAACTTGATAACACCTTGACACCAGTTTATTTTTATACATTTATTGCCCCTTTATTTCTCAACAGAATTTCCACCAACATTAATGCACTTATCCCATCGTTTTATGAGTCTTTCCAAACCGGCTGCATAGAACTGCGTGCTCTGTTTTCTAAACCACGTTTTCACTTCACATTAAACGTCGGCGTCATTCGCGAAATGTCTCCCGCCAAGGTGGGTTATCAGTGTTTATGCTGACAAATGGTTGTCCCGTAAAGCGGTGCATAGCTGGGTAGAAAACGTTACGACGGCGTGTCAATAAGTAAGTCACACAGTTCTGTGGAATGGCAGGTAAATGAAAACAAAGCACGCAGTTCAATGCAGCCGGTCTGGGCGGACTGATAACACTATGAGATAAGTGCATCAATGTTGGTGGAAATTATGTTGAGATATAAAGGGACAGTTTATGTATAAAAATAAACTGGTTTCAAGTTGTTATCATCTTTAGTTATTTTTGTACAGCCATTTGTGACTCACTTATTAACTTACCCTTGTATATGTTTGTATTTGAATTAGGACTTGGGTGATTTATTGGTGGATGATGTTCTGTGATAACAATGTACGTTATGTTCACACAGTGGAAGTTCTGTGCTAACAGTGTATGTTCTGTTCACACGTTGGATGCCCTGTGCTAACAGTGTATGTTTAGTTCACACATTATATGTTCTGTGCACACATAACATTGTTATAGACTGCTGGAGACCCCATGAGGGCGGAAAAACACACACTAGTCCATTTACATTATAGAGGATGCAATCTTCTTTATGGACTGTGGTAAACTTCCGTGGTCTCCACGCCTTCCAAAAGAACCTAGCTTTCTAAAATTCGTGTTGGAAACTTGCTTTATCTGTAGTTGTCCTCACGTGAGGGCAAACGAGCCAATTTCCAGGCTTCCTGAAGAAGGCTACAAAGGATGTGAATCCATCCCAACTGGGATACCCTTAACTTCATCCTTGTCGAAATATTCTACACCTCACAAACCCCTATATCGGAGAGTTACACTAAAATGGTGACCTCTCGTCCTTGACTTGGGGACATAAATTACAAGTACCTCTGAAGTCGGAGTGGGTTAGCCTGATGGCGAGGATCTGTGGTTAATAGGTAAAGCCAATCACTACGCAAATTGCAGCCCTGCAATATTAGAACAAAAATAGTATTTCTGGACTAAGCATGAGTTTAAAGCGAGCGAGCGAAAAAAAAAAAAAAAAAAAAAAAAAAAAAACAAACAAACAGAAAGAGCAGCCATAATTTTATTTAGGACACATGATAAGACAAGAACTGGAACATGTTGTGGCAACCGAAAAGAATTTCAGAAAGAGAGACAGAGGAAGACAGCGTGAGAAGATTCTTGACAGTCTTCTGTCACGGCACGATAGGGAGTCAACACACGAATTGCTCTCGGAGATCGGTAGTTGTGGAGGATATGATTGCCCACGCCAGCCGGCAAGGTACTGCATAATGATTATGATTTTCCAATGTAACAGATACGTAGAACATGCGAAAATGGTGAAGACATGCATGATTCGTGAACCGTGGCATGTTTCCGCTTGCATCCACTCACACTCCCCCCTACCTACACACCCACACAACACCCACACACCCACCCACCCAGCCACCCACACACACCAACCCACACACACACACACACTCAATACTCACCCACCACCCACCCACACTCATCCATACCCACCCACACAGAATCACCCAACCACCCCCACACACCCACACACCCACCCACCCACCCACCCACTCACCCCCACACACAACCACCTATCTACCCACACAGACTTACCCATCTACACACACCCACCCGCCCACACCAACACCCACCCAAACACACCCATCCACACCCACCCACATATCAACACACAACCACCCACCCATACACCCACCCATCCACACAGCCACCCACACACACACAGCCACCCATACACATACCTGATCACACTCAACACCCACCCACACATACCCATCTACCCACACTCATCCATCCACATTCCCCACCAACCCACATGCACCCAACCACAACCATCCACACAGAATCAACCACAAACCCACACAGACCCACACAGACCCACACACCCACCCACACAGACCCACTCACCCACCCACACAGACCCACTCACCCACCCACACAGACCCACTCAGCCACCCACACACAATCGGAGATAGGATCTTTCTCCCTAGAACTTGTGTGTGGTAGAGGTCAACATGGCTACATGGATAAACACGCTAGATCTGAAACTTCCGGTGTGCTTATGCTGACAGTTACGGGCTCATTTCCTGCACCAGTCAGACTAAAATGTTGACTTATCGTCCTTGATTTGAGGACGTAAATTACAAGTACCTCAGAAGTCGGAGTGGGTTCGCCGAAGGGACACTGGTTAAAGGGAAAGCTAACCCACACTAAAAAATCAGCCCAACGTGCACTACGCTCGAATTAAAAGTGGGTGGGGAAAGAAAACTGACAGGTGGATAGACTGGCTGGGTCTACCCCGCTGGGTGGGGTATTGGTTCATAATAAGGAAGCTGATCAGGGCCCATTGGGGTAGTGTGCATAGTGTGAAAGAACAGACAGACCGTCATGGGTAACAGAGAATGGTGCAGCAGCGAGTGACCAGAGGAACTGGCCAACACTCATTTCTACTAGACCACACGGACACATAATCAGTCCGCAACTGGTATCAATAGTGTTAGAATTATTCCCTTTTACCAGTGTCCCTCTGTAACAGCGCACAGATAAATAGGACTAACGAAGTCTTTGTTTGAGTATAAATAGAGATTTATTTCAGCTTGATGACAACTTCTACAACCTTCATACAACATGGCGTCTTCTCTCCTTCAGGCCCAGATGTTGACTGCCTCCTAACAACAAACTACGTCACGACTTGAGCATCTTTCTTCCCATTCCATCCTGATGCTCAAGCGTGCTGTAGCTTTGCCCACCTAACATACACATACTGCTACACCTTCCTATGTTTTCGAAAGACTTTTTCCCTTAAAAGTCTTACTCCCAAATCCCCCTACTCTATTCCCTCTCTTTCCTTACCTCCCATAACTCCTCTAATCTTCCCAAACCAACTTTATTTTAAGTAAAACAATACTCTTTCCCCTGCTATATAGCAAACCACTATACATTTCTTGTTCGTTTTTGGCTCTTCAAAGTTCCTGTACAAAATATATATCATAAGAACAGCTCGTATAATCGTTATCATACACTTGACATTATGAAATTCCCCACTCTTTCACAACACAGAAAACAATGTAGTTAGAAAAAGTAAAGAAGGGGGTGCGCACCCAGTGAAAAGTATAAAGAACGAATAGTCAACACAATCACATTTACATAAAGGAACGAATAGTCAACACAATCACATTTACCTCTCTTGCCAACAAAATTTTTTTTTATTATTTGTAAATTTTTTTTAAAAATACATCTTATGAAATACATCTTTGTTCCCTATAAATCAAGTTGATATAAGTTTTCTCAACATTTATATATTCAACATTTATATTGCCATCCACAATTTATATTTCCGCTATCTCATCTTTGACCACGAACCAACGTTCATATTCCATGAACATTTTTAATTTAATTAACGCTGATTTTTCACAGCTCCTATATCTTGCCCCCTCACATCCCATGATCTGCTTCCTTGTCCACCTATATATACATACCCCAGCTTATATGCTGCCATTCACAGTCATATACCCAACCTTATATCTTCATATATTGCAGCTCCTATTTTACTTTCTCACAGCCATCCCCGACCTATGTTTCTAATACTTCATATCCATAAGAACCTTTTGATGCCGATTATCACAGCCACATAATATTCACAAAGAGAATGTATGTGTCTCTCTATTAGCCTCTTAGTAGTTTTATTAACTCGTTTCTGAACGAAGGGCCTTAAATAAAGCACTGTATGTATTTTCTCTATTCTAGCCAACACCATAACTATTTGAAAATTAAACTTACTTAATTAAATTTGTAACATATTTACTAACAAGGTAACCTAATACACAAAACAACTTATTTAAATTATGAGTTAAGCGAAATAAAATCAAAACAGGACATCATACCCCCCAAATAGTTTTTTTTACACAAATTTATGTTTCCTCTCATATTAACTAAAGATATCAACTCATTCAAAGAAAAACACATTTTAAAATAATATAACATGCATCTTATCAAATCATAAGAAAATATTCTATTATTACCTATCACTACTGGTCTCTTTTACGGACCAATAGTTTGTACGCAAAAGTCTAAGAACACAACAATCCTATTCTACAATCAAATAATAACAATCATTTTACAGGACCAAACCAAGCAAAAAAAAAACATATTATATATGAGGCATTAAAAACTCAGATTCAATAAAACAACTGTCTTCTCGCTAAAGAGAAGGTTTTCAAAAAAAAATATAATTCACTTAGAATTAACTACGTAAAGTGACCCAGCAACATTGGCCTCTTATACGAACCAATGTAACACATATCTATTCACACAAGTCATTCCATTATTTTTATAACCGAGAAAACAAAACAACTCACTGCCAAGTATATATATCTGTTACCTACAGACCCATTTCTTAACTTAGAACAATATCTGTTCTCTCCACACAAAAAAAAAATCACTAATCAACTATGACCGTACTATCATTGATTCTCTCCCTTCACAATTTTCTATCTTTTACCAGACTAACTCCTAACACATCACAATATCTGGAATATCATCTTAAGCAAGCACTGTAAACTACAGATCAACTCATTTTATCTATTACTAGTGTGGCGACTATCCCAATGTCATCTCAATGTACCAGCCGTCATCTATCTACTAATAGAACCTGTGGCTCGGCACACCAATTGTTTTCCCTTGGATTTGTACCAAACATCACTACAACTTCTTAATCCTTACCGTTAACCACGGTATTTCTAGCACCAATAAAAACTTGACTATTTACTATAGAGTACATCTACCTGCTGTACCATTAACTAACTTATCTATCTACGAAAACTCAAGAAGTTGAAACATAAAATTAACCAGCAATTCCATCACAGAGAGAAAAAAAATATATGCCTCACTCGAACCTACATCTATATTAGTTATCTCAATGCTTGCTTAACTACTCCTCAAGACCATTTATGAAAAGTATCCATAGAAGCCTTTTCCATTTCCACCGTTTCCTATACTTCATCAAGTATCTCTTTCCTTTTTACATCATGAAACTTATATCTTGCTATATGCAGTATTTTCTAATCATTTACTTCTTACGTTTCCACTTCTTCAATAACTCCAAGTTTCTTTGAATAAGTGCTATCTCCACATCAATATCTTCTTCTTCGTATAACTTATTAGTTTCTTCCATACTACTATTTGATTCTGACTTTTCATCCATTTCCTCTTCTTCTTCTGTATGTCTCTCGCTAGCAGCCGCTAATCTCTTCCGTTCAATATCCCATCTAATTTGTCTATCATTATTTCTTAAGGACCTTTCTAGTAGAGGCATACCTTCACCGCTTGTTGAATAATCTCTAATTCTTCTCTGTCTTTTTACTTCTCTTTCTCTTTGTTTATCCATTCTTCTTTTCGTTGCTTGTCTAGTATTCTTAAATGGAGCACCTGTTTCCTCTTCCATAGATTCTATACTATCATAATGACTCTCATTCACATTTTCTTCTTCTACCGTTTTCGGTATTGTCTGTTCTTGAGTATCATCGTAAACTGGAGTTGTTATTAACTGATTTTGTGCTGGATCTTTTCTAAAACCTGGGGTTATTGTAGCTCCTCTGACGAACCTGTTTCATCTAAGTATCCAGTGTCTGAATAATAATTATTATTATAATTATTATTTCCCTTCTCATCCTCATCTCTTCTTAAATGTTCCACGTGTGCCTTTGCCACATGTCCCGTGACCTGGTTCTTGATACTATACGATACTTTTCCTAGCTTTTCCAAAAAGTAATAACCTGGAACCCAACGAGCATCAAACTTAGAGTTCCTTCTATGCTTCTTATAATAAACTCTATCACCTACTTTAAACTCCTGTAATTTTGTATTCACGTTTTTGTACTTTTTCTGTCTTTCTCTAGCTTTAATTATATTATTCTTTAGTCTTACGTGTGCTTTATGCATTTCCTGTATGATAGTCTCTTGAAAGTCTTCCCCCATATACTTCCGTCTTGGTTTTAACAGATTATCTATAGGTAGTACTGGTTCTCTCCCGTGTATTAAATAGAATGGTGAAAACCCCGTGCTCTCATTTTGATTGTGCGTATAGCGCTAAGCGCTGGTCCCAAGAACAAATCCCAATCTTTTTCATGTTCATCGACGATCTTTGCTATAATATCGTATAATGTCCTATGTTGTCGTTCGTTCTTAGCATTTGAAGAAGGTCTATAGTATGAGGTCTTTATATGGTTTATATTCAAATCTTTTAATAACTTTTCGAAGTTTTTATTTACAAATTCCCTACCATTATCCGTAAGTATACTTTGTGGGCAACTAAATCTTGGTACGAACTCTTGTAAAAAATATTAATGACAGTATCTGCGCTCTTATCTGGGATTGCATAAACTTCCGGCCAAAGACTGTAGACGTCTACTATATGAATTAAATACACGTTTCCTGACAATGTTCTAGGGTGAGGACCCGATATATCTAAACTAATGTTTTGCATAGGAAACTGAGGAATATCTGTATCTTGTAAGGGACACTTAATTGTTTTCATGTTCCTTAATCTGCATCTTTCACACATATCTATATATTTACAAGCAGATTTAAATAAGTTCGGCCAATAATATTTACTCGTAAGTGCTTTCACCAACTTATCACGACCGAGATGACCATTCTCATCATGATATGCTTTAAAACTTCATTTTCCAAATGTTTTGGAATGTATTTCCTTAGCTGTTCGTTCCTTTCACTCATATAATATAACTGTTCGTCGTCTTGCAAAACTAAATAATTCTTCTTATATTTATTCTCCTCCGTTTCTTTTAATTTCTGTTTTTATTTGTAAGACTTTTGGATCTAATTCTTGTTCTTCTTTCATATTAAATTGTGCTAAATGTGGGTCTTCTGCTCTAGGTTCAGACTCTTGATCCGATGGTAAACTCTCAAACTCTTCTCTATTTATTATGGCAGAATCTAATATATTTACTTGCCAGTTTCGGTCGTCGATCTCTGGTTCACCTTCATCTTCTGTGTCTCCTGATGACTGTGGATACGGGATCCTAGACAATAAATCAGCACATGTGTTAATCCTACCTGGTATGTATTCAATTTTTGTATTGTATCCCTGTAGATTCAATGCCCACGTCTGTATTTTCCTGTTCTGCACTGGAGCTTCTAACAGAGATTTTAAAGGCATATGGTCAGATCTAATAACAACATTTGCGTTATGTAAATAGTAGTTAAGTTTCTGTAGAGCATAATGAATAGCATAAGCCTCCTTCTCAATAGTCAACCATTTCTTTTGAGACCTGCTAAGTTTATGAGACAAGAAATAAATTGGCCTTTCATTTTTAACTCCTGGTATTCCAGATTCTTTTCCTTCATATGGTTGAACCAAACACGCTCCTATAGCATTATCTGAAGCATCTGTATATAGTATTAACTGTTTATTCAAATCTGGATGCGTCAATAGTGGTACCACTGTTAAACTGTTTTTTAAAAACTCGAACGCTTTTTGACACTCATCATCCCACTTAAATCTAGCGTATTTGCCCGTTAAATTAGTAATAGGTTCCGCTATTTTTGAAAACCCTGGGATAAAGCGCCTATAATACCCACAGGTTCCTATAAACGCACGCACTTCTTTTACGTTAGTTGGAGGAGGTAACTCTTTAATAACCTTTATCTTGTCTTGGTCTGGTTTAATTCCGTCTCTATTAATAATATACCCCAAATATTTTGTTTCTGTTTTTAAAAACTCGCATTTACTAAGCTTCAATTTAACATCATGTATTCTCAATCTGTCGAATACTAATCTGACATGTTTTAAGTGATCATTCACATACCCTGCTGTATAGATTAGAATGTCGTCTATGTATGCCAATGCAAACTTTTGCATACCCTCTAATACCTCATTTATTAACAGCATGTAGTGAGATGGAGCCGTTCGAACCCCGAATGGCATTCGTAAGAATTCGTAAGAACCCATATGAGTACAAAAAGCACTCTTCTTTTGAGCGTCTTCCTACATCGGGATACACCAGAATCCTGATCTTGCGTCTAGCGTCGTGAAGAATGTAGAGCCATTAAGCAACCCCAAAATATCATCAATCACCGGCAGTGGGTACGCTACATTCTTAGTGATTTTATTCAACGCCCGATAGTCACAGCAGAACCGATTTGAACCATCAGGTTTGGTCACAATTACTATCGGAGATGACCATTCTGACTTCGATCTTGTTATTATCCCTGCTTTTCAACATATCTTCTATTGCCTTTTCAACAACTTCCCTATTTCTTAATGGAGTTCTATATGGTTTTAAACTAATTGGTTGATGGTCTCCCGTATCTATTTCCATTGTAACCGTTTTTGTCCTTCCCAATTCTAAATCATTAATTGCAAATACATCCTGATTTTCTTTTATAAGTTGTTCTAATACTTTCTTATTTTCTGGTGGAGCTTTTAACTGTGCCAACAATTCTTGTTCCCATTGTCATTTTGTCAAGTGAATGTATTTGGGCTGTATTTCTTCTGAATGGATGGATCAATTCATCCATTTGTACGTTCCCTCTTCTTCCGCGTCCGCGTCTGTTATTAACTCTTTCACTAGAAGTTTCTGAATAATTTGTTCCCGACATTTCTACTCTATCCGTTGCCAATATGTCACTAATGTTATGTTCTAGTTTGGCTATTACACATCCTCTGTATAATTTAATTTCTCTACCTGTGTTGTTAATAATCATTACTGGAAAGGTTAAGTGTTTATCTAACGATATTATTCCATCCGGAACTTCAAAACCAGGCTCATCAATTACTTCCCTTTGCAATTCAGTGATTCTAACTGTGTGTCCTGCCAACATAATATGGGTTTCTCTTCACCTTCGCTTGTATCAAATTAACCGACTGTGGTTTTAACGTCGTGGACATTTTAATTCTAACTAGTGCCGATATATGCATGTCTTCTTCCATATCTACATACACGTCCTTGAATTTTAATTTGTGTAAATCAAAGAGAAGTCTTACTCCGTTTTTTATAAAAAAAATCTCTTCCTATAAGCATGTTTCTATTTAAATCTTTCACTACCTGAAAAAGATGTCTTATGTTGATCCCCCCTAATTTAAAATTGATCATTGTCTGTCCAATTACTTGTAAATTCTGTAGTGTAACAGAGTGAAGATTATTATGACTCTTAAATATTCTACAATTTCTCATTATTTTATATAAAAAACTTTCTTAATTACACTAACCTGAGCTCCTGAATCAATTAATGTACGAACTCTATATTTTCCTATTTCTATTATACATGAGCTATGATCTGTTTTATTTTCTGTAAACTGTTTGATTTCATCTAGTTGAAAGTATTCTCTACTCGTCCTACTATGCCTGTTATTAACATATTCTTTAAACCTTGGGACCTTATTATTTTCCCTCCTACTACAGGTCCTATTTAATAGGTAGGGCGCCGGTTTTCCTGCGTTCTTGTACCTGTAAAATTCCTGTGTCTATCTTCAACATTCCTATTCAACCTGCTATTGCCATTTCTACTTTGTGTATTCGACTGGACACGCCTGTTATCACAAAAACTAGAAACATGTCCGCGTTGACCATAAAACCAACAGACTATATTTGTGTTGTTCGTTTTACCTACTGTCTCACTTGTAGGATACCTCATTTGTCTTCTTTCATCATAAGCACTTCTATTACTACCTTGTAACGTCTGTATACCTCCTCTCCTATTCCATCCGAACCTTGTTTGTCCTATCTCCATAGGCTCCTCAATCCTGTCTTCTCGACTAGTTTCCTATTTCTCGTCCTGTTCTCAATCTAAATCTACGTCTCAAATTTTCTTCTTGTACCGCAATATCTACAGCTTGTGATAACCTCTCGGGGTTTTTCTCTCATCAGCTTAAACTTCAATCCATCGGATTTATGCCATCTACAAAAAATCCCGACTAACATCCTCTCCACCTCCTCTCCTCGTACATTCTGTCCTAAGAATGCTTCTTCAGCCAGGTTAATCAACCTATCGCTGAACAATTGTACCGTCTCTCCAGTGTTTTGTTTAGACTGTCTCAATACCGAAAACGCATGTTGTGGATCCGTTATTTCCGCGTACTTATGGGCCAGGTCGTCTTTGAACTGCTCCCATGTCTCATCTACTCTAGCCTCTAATTTCCTTCGGATATGATCTGAAACCGGTTCTGTTGCTGCCTGATAAGCAAGTCTCATTTCTCTTCATCTGATGCAGAAACCAAATATGCATATGGTCTCTATGGAAGTTACCCACTTCTTAAAATCTCTTGCCTGTCCGCTAAACTTAACAATTTCCGTTGCCATTCCTTGTTGTTTCATGACCGTATTAAGTCTATCTATCACTGTTCCTACCCCCGTCAAAACTTGTGCTAATGAATCTTGTTCCGTCATGCTGAAATATTTCTGTATGCACCAATAAATCAAATTCACATTTGTAACCAGCTAAATTAACAATATGATCGTATTTACTTTATACAATAGAATTGTTCAACTAGTCAAGTGTACTTAAACACAATATTTAAAGTTCACCAATTACCCTAATTTGCTCCCGATCCAAGAAAGACGGATTCTTCTACGTTCGTTGTCAGGTAGAATTCAAACGCCAGGAGTCTGTGTTAGTTGAAATGCTCCTCCAATCGATCACGCACTTCAGGTAGTTTCTTCTTCTCAGTAACTTCAACCCCTGGTTGGGTCCCTACCAGCCTTGAACCTTCTATTCACCCGATAACAGGGCACATCAAAGCGACGTCTTGAGAATTGGTGTAATTCAGGAAAGCGATAATTTCAGTAGGTCGGCAGCCCAGTCTCCCTCTCCCACTTCCGAGAGTTCTTTAGCGGTATCGCTGTTGTTAATGAGCTTTTCATTTCTTCTTATTCCTCAAAAAGTCTCAAGGTCAGGATTCTGCGGCTTTTAGTTCGCTCCAGGCAATCTATCTTAACGAGAAGTAGACAACTGCTCTATTAGTAAAATGTTTCTACTTGATTCGACTTGCCCTGAAGGTTTCTTTTTCCTGAGCCTCTTATTTCAAACGATCCAGAAAAAAACACGTGCTGGTCTTTCTCACTCTTTTGCTCAGCAAGATGATCACCACTGTACAGCAACTCACACTGGCAAGCCGGCTTTCATAACTCAGGTGACAACGACTGCCTATACATCTAGGATTCTTGATAGCAGCGAGGATTTTGACAAATATTTACAGACAACCACCCCTAGCCGGGCTTTTGGCTGCTGTAATTCTCACAGACGACGTAGTGGCCATTTATCAACTTCGCTTTTTCGTTCAACATAAGTATAGAACCGTGCCGTAATTCTGTCTCTGGGTAATCGATGCAAGCAGAACGAGATCTTCAAAACTTTGTATTTACTTCGATGTTCGATCTGGACAGCATATTGTGATTCTGCGACACTCCAAGTTCGTCTCCTGTGTCATGGGCACCAATTTAGTCCTCTGTAACAGTGCACAGATAAATAGGACTAACGAAGTCTTTGTTTGAGTATAAATAGAGATTTATTTCAGCTTGATGACAACTTCTACAACCTTCATACAACATGGCGTCTTCTCTCCTTCAGGCCCAGATATTGACTGCCTCCTAACAACAAACTACGTCACGACTTGAGCATCTTTCTTCCCATTCCATCCTGATGCTCAAGCGTGCTGTAGCTTTGCCCACCTAACATACACATACTGCTACATTCTTCCCATTCCATCCTGATGCTCAAGCGTGCTGTAGCTTTGCCCACCTAACATACACATACATAGTGTGAAAGAACAGACAGACCGTCATGGGTAACAGAGAATGGTGCAGCAGCGAGTGACCAGAGGAACTGGCCAACACTCATTTCTACTAGACCACACGGACATAATCAGTCCGCAACTGGTATCACTAGTGTTAGAATTATTCCCTTTTATCAGTGTCCCTCTCCATCAGGCGAACCAACTCCGACTTCAGATGTACTTGTAATTTACGTTTCCAAATCAAGGAGGAGAATTCGAAATGTTTAGTCCAACTGAGCGGTGTAGGGGTTGAACACGCTAAATCGGCATCAACCGAGCATTTTGGCTGCCGCTTGAATTTAACATGTACCAGGAATTATCTTACTGAATTGCATTACTACTGTTTTACGATACACAACGTATTACATATTTTTTTTCTTTTCATTTTCATCATTTTTCCAGTTTTTCCATCTTCTCTCTCTCTCCCCCCCCCCCCCCCCCCAATTTTAAATGTTTTTGTGAGGATGTTCACGGTAGTCATCAGTGTATGGGTGTGTATAGTCTGGAGTTTTGTATATATTAGTTTTAGTTACCAACTCTTGACCACCTGGACACACTTCCCACCATAACAGAAGTTAAGTGTGCTATAAATGAACTTGCATCTGGCAAGGCTCCAGGTAAGGATGGGATTCCAATAGAGGTTATCAGGAGTGGGCAAGACACACTCACTATACAGATCCACCAGCTAATAGAGCTATGCTGGCGTGAAGGACAAGTCCCACAGGATTTCAAAGATTCAAGCATCATAACACTGTACAAGAACAAGGGCGATCGGAGCGACTGCAACAACTATAGGGGTATCTCACTTCTGTGTATTGTTGGAAAAGTATTTGCCAGAATTGTTCTGCGCAGACTTCAAGTCCTAGGAGATCAAGTCTACCCCGAATCACAGTGTGGCTTTCGACAGAACCGGTCTACCACTGATATGATATTCTCATTGCGACAAATGCAAGAAAAATGCCGTGAACAGAATCAACCACTGTTTATTGCCTTCATCGACCTCACAAAGGCATTTGATTTGGTCAGTCGTGAGGGTCTGTTCAAGGCACTAAAGAAGATTGGCTGCCCACCAACTCTTCTGTCCATTGTGGAATCGTTCCACACAGGCATGAAGGGTATAATCAAGTTTGATGGTGCAACTTCTGAAGAATTTGAAATCAAGAGTGGAGTTAAGCAAGGTTGTGTACTAGCTCCCACCCTCTTTGGAATATACTTTTCACTTCTACTGAAATATGCATTTCATGATCAGGATGGTGGTATATACATTCACTCACGCTCAGATGGCGGCCTCTACAATGCTCAGAGATTGAAGGCTAAGACCAAAATTAGGAGGGTACTGATCAGAGAGTTGCTTTTTGCAGATGATGCTGCAGTTACGACCCACTCTGAGGAAGAATTGCAATGTCTACTATCTGCATTCTCCAATGCTTGTTCTGAATTTGGTTTAACAATTAGCAAAAAGAAGACACAGATTATGTCACAAGGTGCACATGGGGTACCATCAATCTTTATTGACGACGCCGAACTAGAGATAGTAGACCATTTTACATATCTAGGATCAGTGGTAAATAGCAAATTATCCCTAGATCAGGAAATCAACATCCGGATTGGTAAGGCAGCAACAACAATGAACAGGTTAAGAAAAAGAGTCTGGGAGAACAGGAAGCTTACTGCCAAAACAAAAGTCCTTGTCTATCAAGCCTGTGTCCTTAGTACTCTTCTCTATGGCAGTGAAACCTGGACAACTTACTCACACCAAGAGAACAACTTAAACAGCTTTCATATGCGGTGTCTGCGAAGAATTCTTGGTATTAAGTGGCAAGACAAAATCACAAATACTGAAGTATTGGAAAGATCAGGTTGTGTGACAGTTTATTCCATGCTCAGTCTTCGTAGACTTAGATGGATAGGACATCTTAGGAGGATGGATGATGGTAGAATACCAAAGGATATCTTTTTTGGTGAATTACAGATGGGTAAGAGATCTCAGGGTCGGCCTCTACTACGATACAAAGATGTGTGTAAGCGGGACATGATTGATACAGGCATTGATAATGCACATTGGGAGCAAGTCGCCGCTGAACGTGTTGCATGGAGGGCAAATATCAGAAATGGAATAAAGTCAAAGGAGAAAATTATTGCAGAAAAGTCACACACCAAGCGTTTGAGACGTAAGATGGTGCATGATGGTGGAAATGACCACGTGTTCACATGCACCCACTGTGAACGGACATTTACAGCGCAAATTGGCCTTATCAGTCACACTCGCTACCGCCATAGTTAAAAGTTATTATGCCTTTTTAAAGCACAAACTATCGTCTGTCAAGACGGCAAGGTGCCAAAAAAAAA
>JACEFZ010003014.1:0-42942 GCA_014155875.1 Cepaea nemoralis
CTACCATCTACTACATCTATTACCTACTACATCTATAATCTACTATCATTTACTACATCTATCATCTACTACATCTATCATCTACTACATCTATCATCTACTACAGCTATCATATACTACATCTATCACCTACTACATCTACCATCTACTACATCTACCATCTACTACATCTATCACCTACTACATCTACCATCTACTACATCTACCATCTACTACATCTATCATCTACTACATCTATCATCTACTACATCTATCATCTACTACATCTACCATCTACTACATCTATCATCTACTACATCTATCATCTACTACATCTATCATCTACTACATCTATCATCTACTACATCTATCATCTACTACATCTACCATCTACTACATCTACCATCTACTACATCTATCATCTACTACATCTCATCTACTACATCTACCATCTACTACATCTATCATCTACTACATCTATCATCTACTACATCTATCATCTACTACATCTATCATCTACTACATCTAGTCACTACTAATCTATCACTACTAATCTATCCTACTACATCTATCACTACTACATCTATCACTACTACATCTATCACTACTACATACTATCAATACTACATCTATCACTACTACATCTATCACTACTACATCTATCACTACTACATCCTATCACTACTACATCTGTCACTACTACATCTATCACTACTACATCTATCACTACTACATCTATCACTACTACATCTATCACTACTACATCTATCACTACTACATCTATCACTACTACATCTATCACTACTACATCTATCACTACTACGATCTGTCACTACTACATCTATCACTACTACATCTATCACTACTACATCTATCACTACTACATCTATCACTACTAGCATCTATCACTACTACATCTATCACTACTACATATATCACTACTACATCTATCACTACTACATCTATCACTACTAATCTATCACTACTACATCTATCACTACTACATCTATCACTACTACATCTATCACTACTACATCTATCACTACTACATCTATCACTACTAATCTATTCACTACTACATCTATCACTACTACATCTAGTCACTACTACATCTATCACGACTACATCTATCACTACTACATACTGTCACTACTACATCTATCACTAATACATCTATCACTACTACATCTAGTCACACTACATCTATCACTACTACATCTATCACTACTACATCTATCACTACTACATCTATCACTACTACATATGTCACTACTACATCTATCACTACTACATCCTATCACTACTACATCTATCACTACTACATCTAGTCACTACTACATCTATCACTACTACATCTATCACTACTACTCTATACACTACATCTAGTCACTACTTACATCTATCACTACTACATCTATCACTACTACATATTAGTCACTACTACATCTATCACTACTACATCTATCCACTACTAGATATATCCTACTACACTACTATCCTACTACATCTATCACTACTACATCTATCCTACTACATCTATCACTACTACATCTGTCACTACTACATCTATCACTACTAATCTGTCACTACTACATCTATCACTACTACATCTATCACTACTAGATTATGTCACTACTACATCTATCACTACTACTCTATCACTACTACATCTATCACACTAGCATCTATCACTACTACATCTGTCACTACTACATCTATCACTACTACATCTGTCACTACTACATCTATCACTACTACATCTATCACTACTAGAATATCGTCACTACTACATCTATCACTACTACATCTTATCTACTAAAGATCTGTCACTAACTACATCTATCACTACTAGATATTACAATACTACATTCTAGTCACTACTACATCTATCACTACTAATATCGTAGTCAGCTACTACAGTCTATCACTACTAGAATTCTATCACTACTACATCTCATCACTACTACATCTAGTCACTACTAGCATATGTCACTACTACATCGATCATCTACTACATCTATCATCTACTACATCTATCATCTACTACATCTATCATCTACTACATCTATCATCTACTACATCTATCATCTACTACATCTATCATCTACTACGTCTATCATCTACTACATCTATCATCTACTACATCTACCACCTACTACATCTATCATCTACTACATCTACCGTCTACTACATCTATCATCTACTACATCTATCATCTACTACATCTACCATCTACTACATCTACCATCTACTACATCTACCATCTACTACATCTATCATCTACTACGTCTATCATCTACTACATCTATCATCTACTACATCTACCACCTACTACATCTATCATCTACTACATCTACCGTCTACTACATCTATCATCTACTACATCTATCATCTACTACATCTACCATCTACTACATCTACCATCTACTACATCTACCATCTACTACATCTATCATCTACTACATCTACCATCTACATCTACTACATCTACCATCTACTACATCTATCATCTACTACATCTATCATCTACTACATCTACCATCTACTACATCTATCATCTACTACATCTATCATCTACTACATCTATCATCTACTACATCTACCACCTACTACATCTACCATCTACTACATCTATCATCTACTACATCTATCATCTACTACATCTATCATCTACTACATCTATCATCTACTACATCTATCATCTACTACATCTATCATCTACTACATCTATCATCTACTACATCTATCATCTACTACATCTACCATCTACTACATCTATCATCCACTACATCTATCATCTACTACATCTACCATCTACTACATCTATCATCTACTACATCTATCATCTACTACATCTATCATCTACTACATCTATCATATACTACATCTATCATCTACTACATCTATCATCTACTACATCTATCATCTACTACATCTATCATCGACTACATCTATCATCTACTACATCTATCATCTACTACATCTATCATCTACTACATCTATCATATACTACAGCTATCACTACTACATCTATCACTACTACATCTATCACTACTACATCTATCACTACTACATCTATCACTACTACATCTATCACTACTACATCTATCACTACTACATCTATTCACTACTACATCTATCACTACTAGATCTATCACTACTACATCTATCACTACTACATCTATCACTACTACATCTATCACTACTACATCTGTCACTACTACATCTAGTCACTACTACATCTATCACTACTACGATCTATCACTACTACATCTAGTCACTACTACATCTATCACTACTACATCTATCACTACTACATCTATCACTACTACATCTATCACTACTAGATCTGTCACTACTACATCTATCACTACTACATCTATCACTACTACATCTATCACTACTACATCTATCACTACTACATCTATCACTACTACATCTATCACTACTACATCTATCACTACTACATCTATCACTACTACATCTATCACTACTACATCTATCACTACTACATCTATCACTACTACATCTACATCTACTACATCTACCACCTACTACAGCTATCATCTACTACATCTATCATCTACTACATCTATCATCTACTACAGCTATCATATACTACATCTATCATCTACTACATCTACCATCTACTACATCTACCACCTACTACATCTATCATCTACTACATCTACCATCTACTACATCTATCATCTACTACATCTATCATCTACTACATCTATCATATACTACATCTATCATCTACTACATCTACCATCTACTACATCTACCACCTACTACATCTATCATCTACTACATCTACCATCTACTACAGCTATCATCTACTACATCTATAATCTACTACATCTACCATCTACTACAGCTATCATATACTACATCTATCATATACTACATCTATCATCTACTACAGCTATCATATACTACATCTATCATCTACTACATCTACCATCTACTACAGCTATCATATACTACATCTATCATCTACTACATCTACCATCTACTACATCTATCACTACTACATCCTATCAACTACTACATCTATCACCACTACATATATCACTGCATACATCTCTCACTACTACATCTATCACTACTACATCTATCACTACTACATCTATCACTACTACATCTGTCACTACTACATCTCTCACTACTACATCTTTCAATACTACATCTATCACTACTACATCTATTCCAACTACATCTATCACTACATACATCTATCACTACTAGATCTGTCACTACACATCTATCACTACTACATCTATCACTACTAGATCTGTCACTACTACATCTATCACTACTACGATCTGTCACTACTACATCTATCACTACTACATCTATCACTACTACATCTATCACTACTACATCTATCACTACTACATCTATCACTACTACATCTATCACTACTAATCTATCACTACTACATCTAGTCACTACTACATCTGTCACTACTACATCTATCACTACTAAATCTATCACTACTACATCTATCATCTACACTACTACATCTATCACTACTACATCTATCACTACTACATCTATCACTACTACATCTATCACTACTACATCTATCACTACTACATCTATCACTACTACATCTATCACTACTACATCTATCACTACTACATCTATCACTACTACATCTATCACTACTACATCTATCACTACTACATCTATCACTACTACATCTAGTCACTACTACATCTATCACTACTACATCTATCACTACTACATCTATCACTACTACATCTATCACTACTACATCTATCACTACTACATCTATCACTACTACATCTATCACTACTACATCTAGTCACTACTACATCTATCACTACTACATCTATCACTACTAAATCTATCACTACTACATCTATCACTACTACATCTATCACTACTACATCTATCACTACTACATCTATCACTACTACATCTATCACTACTACATCTATCACTACTACATCTATCACTACTACATCTATCACTACTACATCTATCACTACTACATCTATCACTACTACATCTATCACTACTACATCTATCACTACTACATCTATCACTACTACATCTATCACTACTACATCTATCACTACTACATCTATCACTACTAATCTAGTCACTACTACATCTATCACTACTACATCTATCACTACTACATCTATCACTACTACATCTATCACTACTACATCTATCACTACTACATCTATCACTACTACATCTATCACTACTACATCTATCACTACTACATCTATCACTACTACATCTATCACTACTACATCTATCACTACTACATCTATCACTACTACATCTATCACTACTACATCTATCACTACTATATATGTCACTACTACATCTATCACTACTACATCTATCACTACTACGATCTAGTCACTACTACATCTATCACTACTACATATAGTCACTACTACATCTATCACTACTACATCTATCACTACTACATCTATCACTACTACATCTATCACTACTACATCTATCACTACTACATCTATCACTACTACATCTATCACTACTACATCTATCACTACTACATCTATCACTACTACATCTATCACTACTACATCTATCACTACTACATCTATCACTACTACATCTATCACTACTACATCTGTCACTACTACATCTATCACTACTACATCTATCACTACTACATCTATCACTACTACATCTATCACTACTACATCTATCACTACTACATCTATCACTACTACATCTATCACTACTACATCTGATCACTACTACATCTATCACTACTACATCTATCACTACTACATCTATCACTACTACATCTATCACTACTACATCTATCACTACTACATCTATCACTACTACATCTATCACTACTACATCTATCACTACTACATCTATCACTACTACATCTATCACTACTACATCTATCACTACTACATCTATCACTACTACATCTATCACTACTACATCTATGCACTACTACATCTATCACTACTACATCTATCACTACTACATCTATCACTACTACATCTATCACTACTACATCTATCACTACTACATCTATCACTACTACATCTATCACTACTACATCTATCACTACTACATCTATCACTACTACATCTGTCACTTACTACATCTATCACTACTACATCTATCACTACTACATCTATCACTACTACATCTATCACTACTACATCTATCACTAATACATCTATCACAACTACATCTGTCACTACTACATCTATCACTACTACATCTATCACTACTACATCTATCACTACTACATCTATCACTACTACATCTATCACTACTACATCTAGTCACTACTACATCTATCACTACTACATCTATCACTACTACATCTATCACTACTACATCTATCACTACTACATCTATCACTACTACATCTATCACTACTACATCTATCACTACTACATCTATCACTACTACATCTATCACTACTACATCTATCACTACTACATCTATCACTACTAGATCTATCACTACTACATCTATCACTACTACATCTATCACTACTACATCTATCACTACTACATCTATCACTACTACATCTTCACTACTACATCTATCACTACTACATCTGTCACTACTACATCTATCACTACTACATCTATCACTACTACATCTATCACTACTAGATATGTCACTACTACATCTATCACTACTACATCTGTCACTACTACATCTATCACTACTACATCTATCAATACTACATATGTCAACTCACTACTCTATCACTACTACATCTATCACTACTACATCTATCACTACTACATCTATCACTACTACATCTATCACTACTACATCTAGTCAACTACTAGCATCTGTCACTACTACATCTATCCACTACTAATATGTCACTACTACATCTATCACTACTACATCTATCACTACTACATCTATCACTACTACATCTATCACTACTACATCTATCACTACTACATCTGTCACTACTACATCTATCACTACATCGTCCACCTGCTTACATATCTCACGACTACATCTATCACTATCCTAGATATGTCACTACTACATCTCATCACTACTACATCTATCAATACTCAGATCTGTTCACAACTACATCTATCACTACTAGATATGTCCACTACATACATCTATCACTACTTACATCTATCACTACTACATCTATCACTACTACATCTATCACTACTAGATATCTCACTACTACATCTATCACTACTACATCTGTCTCTACTACATCTGTCACTACTACATCTATCACTACTACATCTATCACTACTAGATCTGTCACAACTACATCTATCACTACTAGAGTATGATCACTACTAAACATCCATTCCATACTACATCTGTCATCATCTACAACTCTCCCATATACTAATCTACTACATCTATCATCTACTACATCTCCCATCTACTACATCTATCATCTACTACATCTATCATCTACTACATCTATCATCTACTACATCTATCTCTACTACATCTCCATCTACTACATCTACTACATCTATCATCATCTACTACATCTACCATCTACTACATCTACCATCTACTACATCTACTACATCTATCATCTACTACATCTATCATCTACTACATCTACCATCTACTACATCTACCATCTACTACATCTCCCATCTACTACATCTATCATCTACTACATCTATCATCTACTACATCTATCATCTACTACATCTATCATCTACTACATCTCCCATCTACTACATCTACTACATCTATCATCTACTACATCTCCCATCTACTACATCTATCATCTACTACATCTACTACATCTACCATCTACTACATCTATCATCTACTACATCTATCATCTACTACATCTACCATCTACTACATCTACTACATCTATCATCTACTACATCTATCATCTACTACATCTACCATCTACTACATCTACCATCTACTACATCTATCATGTACTACATCTACTACATCTATCATCTACTACATCTACCATCTACTACATCTACTACATCTTCCACCTACTACATCTACCATCTACTACATCTACTACATCTCCCATCTACTACATCTACTACATCTACCATCTACTACATCTACTACATCTATCATCTACTACATCTATCATCTACTACATCTACCATCTACTACATCTCCCATCTACTACATCTCCCATCTACTACATCTATCATCTACTACATCTATCATCTACTACATCTATCATCTACTACATCTATCATCTACTACATCTACCATCTACTACATCTCCCATCTACTACATCTCCCATCTACTACATCTATCATCTACTACATCTACCATCTACTACATCTACCATCTACTACATCTATCATCTACTACATCTCCCATCTACTACATCTACCATCTACTACATCTATCACCTACTACATCTACCATCTACTACATCTATCATCTACTACATCTACCATCTACTACATCTACCATCTACTACATCTATCATCTACTACATCTATCATCTACTACATCTACCATCTACTACATCTCCCATCTACTACATCTACTACATCTATCATCTACTACATCTACTACATCTACTACATCTACTACATCTATCATCTACTACATCTATCATCTACTACATCTACTACATCTACTACATCTACCATCTACTACATCTACTACATCTATCATCTACTACATCTACTACATCTATCATCTACTACATCTATCATGTACTACATCTATCATCTACTACATATATCATCTACTACATCTATCATCTACTACATCTATCATCTACTACATCTACTACATCTATCATCTACTACATCTACTACATCTATCATCTACTACATCTACTACATCTATCATGTACTACATCTATCATCTACTACATCTATCATCTACTACATCTACTACATCTATCATCTACTACATCTACTACATCAATCATCTACTACATCTACTACATCTATCATCTACTACATCTACTACATCTATCATCTACTACATCTATCATCTACTACATCTACTACATCTATCATCTACTACATCTACTACATCTATCATCTACTACATCTACTACATCTATCATGTACTACATCTATCATCTACTACATCTATCATCTACTACATCTATCATCTACTACATCTATCATCTACTACATCTATCATCTACTACATCTACTACATCTATCATCTACTACATCTATCATCTACTACATCTACTACATCTATCATGTACTACATCTATCATCTACTACATCTATCATCTACTACATCTATCATCTACTACATCTATCATGTACTACATCTATCATCTACTACATCTATCATCTACTACATCTATCATCTACTACATCTATCCTCTACTACATCTACTACATCTATCATCTACTACATCTACTACATCTATCATCTACTACATCTATCATCTACTACATCTATCATCTACTACATCTATCATCTACTACATCTATCATCTACTACATCTACTACATCTATCATCTACTACATCTATCATCTACTACATCTATCATCTACTACATCTATCATCTACTACATCTATCATCTACTACATCTATCATCTACTACATCTACTACATCTATCATCTACTACATCTATCATCTACTACATCTATCATCTACTACATCTATCATCTACTACATCTACTACATCTATCATCTACTACATCTACTACATCTATCATCTACTACCTCTACTACATCTATCATCTACTACATCTATCATATACTACATCTACTACATCTATCATCTACTACATCTATCATCTACTACATCTATCATATACTACATCTACTACATCTATCATATACTACATCTACTACATCTATCATCTACTACATCTATCATCTACTACATCTATCATATACTACATCTACTACATCTATCATCTACTACATCTACTACATCTATCATATACTACATCTATCATCTACTACATCTATCATCTACTACATCTACTACATCTATCATATACTACATCTATCATATACTACATCTACTACATCTATCATATACTACATCTAACATCTACTACATCTACTACATCTATCATATACTACATCTACTACATCTATCATATACTACATCTATCATATACTACATCTACTACATCTACTACATCTATCATATACTACATCTATCATATACTACATCTATCATATACTACATCTACTACATCTACTACATCTATCATATACTACATCTATCATATACTACATCTATCATATACTACATCTATCATATACTACATCTATCATATACTACATCTATCATATACTACATCTATCATTTCTACATCTACTACATCTACTACATCTATCATATACTACATCTACTACATCTACTACATCTATCATATACTACATCTATCATATACTACATCTATCATATACTACATCTATCATATACTACATCTACTACATCTACTACATCTATCATATACTACATCTACTACATCTACTACATCTATCATATACTACATCTATCATATACTACATCTACTACATCTATCATATACTACATCTACTACATCTATCATCTACTACATCTATCATCTACTACATCTATCATCTACTACATCTACTACATCTATCATATCTACATCTACTACATCTACTATCATCTACTACATCTATCATCTACTACATCTATCATAGACTACATCTACTACATCTATCATCTACTACATCTACTACATCTACATCATCCTATACATCTACTACAATCTACTATCATATACTAATCTCTACATCTATCATCTACTACATCTATCATCTACTACATCTATCATCTACTACATCTATCATCTACTACATCTACTACAACTACATCTATCATCTACTACATCTATCATCTACTACATCTATCATCTACTACATCTATCATCTACTACATCTACTACATCTATCATCTACTACATCTACTCTACATCTATCATCTACTACATCTACTACTACTACTCTATCATCTACTACAATCTACTCTACATCTATCATCTACTACATCTACCATCTACTACATCTATCATCTACTACATCTATCATCACACTACACAGCTACTACATCTATCATGTACTACATCTATCATCTACTACATCTATCATCTACTACATCTATCATCTACTACATCTATCATCTACTACATCTACTACATCTATCTATCATCTACTACATCTATCATCTCTCTACTACATCTACTACATCTACTACAACATCTATCATCTACTACATCTACTTCTCTCCTACATATCTACCCTCTACTAACAACATCTACTACTCTACTACATCTACTACATCTATCATCTACTACATCTACTACATCTACTACATCTACCATCTACTACATCTACTACATCTACTACATCTACTACATCTACTACATCTACTACATCTACTACATCTACTACATCTACTACATCTATCATCTACTACATCTACTACATCTACTACATCTACTACATCTATCATCTACTACATCTACCATCTACTACATCTATCATCTACTACATCTATCATCTACTACATCTATCATCTACTACATCTATCATCTACTACATCTACTACATCTACTACATCTACCATCTACTACATCTATCATCTACTACATCTACTAAATCTACTACATCTATCATCTACTACATCTATCATCTACTACATCTACTACATCTACTACATCTATCATCTACTACATCTATCATCTACTACATCTACTACATCTATCATCTACTACATCTATCATCTACTACATCTACTACATCTACTACATCTATCATCTACTACATCTACTACATCTACTACATCTATCATCTACTACATCTACTCATCTATCATCTACTACATCTACTACATCTATCATCTACTACATCTACTACATCTATCATCTACTACATCTACTACATCTATCATCTACTACATCTACTACATCTATCATCTACTACATCTACTACATCTATCATCTACTACATCTACTACATCTACTACATCTATCATCTACTACATCTACTACATCTATCATCTACTACATCTATCATCTACTACATCTATCATCTACTACATCTACTACATCTATCATCTACTACATCTACTACATCTATCATCTACTACATCTACTACATCTATCATCTACTACATCTACTACATCTATCATCTACTACATCTACTACATCTACTACATCTATCATCTACTACATCTACTACATCTACTACATCTATCATCTACTACATCTACTACATCTATCATCTACTACATCTATCATCTACTACATCTATCATCTACTACATCTACTACATCTATCATCTACTACATCTATCATCTACTACATCTACTACATCTACTACATCTACTACATCTACTACATCTACTACATCTACTACATCTACTACATCTATCATCTACTACATCTATCATCTACTACATCTACTACATCTACTACATCTACTACATCTATCATCTACTACATCTACTACATCTACTACATCTACTACATCTATCATCTACTACATCTACTACATCTACTACATCTATCATCTACTACATCTACTACATCTACTACATCTATCATCTACTACATCTACTACATCTATCATCTACTACATCTACTACATCTACTACATCTATCATCTACTACATCTACTACATCTATCATCTACTACATCTATCATCTACTACATCTATCATCTACTACATCTACTACATCTATCATCTACTACATCTACTACATCTATCATCTACTACATCTACTACATCTATCATCTACTACATCTACTACATCTACTACATCTATCATCTACTACATCTACTACATCTACTACATCTACTACATCTATCATCTACTACATCTATCATCTACTACATCTACTACATCTACTACATCTACTACATCTATCATCTACTACATCTATCATCTACTACATCTATCATCTACTACATCTATCAGCTACTACATCTATCATCTACTACATCTATCATCTACTACATCTATCATCTACTACATCTATCATCTACTACATCTATCATCTACTACATCTATCATCTACTACATCTATCATCTACTACATCTATCATCTACTACATCTACTACATCTACTACATCTACTACATCTACTACATCTATCATCTACTACATCTATCATCTACTACATCTATCATCTACTACATCTACTACATCTATCATCTACTACATCTACTACATCTATCATCTACTACATCTACTACATCTATCATCTACTACATCTACTACATCTATCATCTACTACATCTACTACATCTATCATCTACTACATCTACTACATCTATCATCTACTACATCTACTACATCTATCATCTACTACATCTACTACATCTACTACATCTATCATCTACTACATCTACTACATCTACTACATCTATCATCTACTACATCTACTACATCTACTACATCTACTACATCTATCATCTACTACATCTACTACATCTACTACATCTACTACATCTACATTATACACTAAGAACGCTACATCTACTACATATCATCTACTACATCTACTACTCTCTACATCTACTACATCTACTACATCTACTACATCTATCATCTACTACATCTATCATCTACTACATCTATCATCTACTACATCTACTACATCTACTACATCTACTACATCTACTACATCTACTACATCTATCATCTACTACATCTATCATCTACTCATCTATCATCTACTACATCTATCATCTACTACATCTACATCTACTACATCTATCATCTACTACATCTATCATCTACTACATCTATCATCTACTACTCTATCATCTTACTACATCTATCATCTACTACATCTATCATCTACTACATCTATCATCTACTACATCTACCATCTACTACATCTCCCATCTACTACATCTATCATCTACTACATCTATCATCTACTACATCTATCATCTACTACATCTATCATCTACTACATCTATCATCTACTACATCTATCATCTACTACATCTATCATCTACTACATCTATCATCTACTACATCTATCATCTACTACATCTATCATCTACTACATCTATCATCTACTACATCTATCATCTACTACATCTACTACATCTATCATCTACTACATCTATCATCTACTACATCTATCATCTACTACATCTATCATCTACTACATCTATCATCTACTCACATCTACTACATCTATCTCTACTACATCTATCATCTACTACATCTATCATCTACTAACATCTACCATCTACTACATCTATCATCTACTACATCTATCATCTACTACATCTACCATCTACTACATCTATCATCTACTACATCTATCATCTACTACATCTATCATCTACTACATCTATCATCTACTACATCTATCATCTACTACATCTATCATCTACTACATCTACTCTACTACATCTCCCATCTACTACATTATCATCTACTACATCTATCATCTACTACATCTACATCTACTACATCTATCATCTACTACATCTATCATCTACTACAATCTTCATCTACTACATCTATCATCTACTACATCTATCATCTACTACATCTATCATCTACTACATCTACTATCTACTACATCTACTACATCTATCATCTACTACATCTATCATCTACTACATCTACTACATCTACTATCTACTACATCTACTACATCTACTACATCTATCATCTACTACATCTATCATCTACTACATCTATCATCTCTCATCTACTACATCTACTACATCTACTACATCTATCATCTACTACTCTACTACATCTAACTACATCTACTACATCTACTACATCTACTACATCTACTACACTACATCATCTACTCATCTACTACATCTACTACATCTATCTCTACTACATCTACCATCTACTACATCTACTACATCTACTACATCTATCATCTACTACATCTACTACATCTACTACATCTATCATCTACTACATCTACTACATCTACTACATCTATCATCTACTACATCTACTACATCTACTACATCTATCATCTACTACATCTATCATCTACTACATCTACTACATCTACTACATCTATCATCTACTACATCTACTACATCTACTACATCTACTACATCTACTACATCTACTACATCTACTACATCTATCATCTACTACATCTACTACATCTACTACATCTACTACATCTACTACATCTACTACATCTATCATCTACTACATCTACTACATCTACTACATCTATCATCTACTACATCTACTACATCTACTACATCTACTACATCTACTACATCTACTACATCTACTACATCTATCATCTACTACATCTACTACATCTACTACATCTACTACATCTACTACATCTACTACATCTACTACATCTATCATCTACTACATCTACTACATCTACTACATCTATCATCTACTACATCTATCATCTACTACATCTACTACATCTACTACATCTATCATCTACTACATCTACTACATCTACTACATCTACTACATCTATCATCTACTACATCTATCATCTACTACATCTACTACATCTACTACATCTACTACATCTATCATCTACTACATCTACTACATCTACCATCTACTACATCTACTACATCTATCATCTACTACATCTATCATGTACTACATCTACTACATCTATCATCTACTACATCTATCATCTACTACATCTATCATGTACTACATCTACTACATCTATCATCTACTACATATATCATCTACTACATAAACCATCTACTACATCTATCATCTACTATCACCTACTACATATATATCATCTACTACATCTATCATCTACTTCGTCTACCATCTACTACATAAACCATCTACTACATCTACCATCTACTTTCATCTACTACATCTATCATCTACTACATCTATCATCTACTACATCCATCATCTGTTTAAGGTCGGCTCTGTGGCGAAGGATTAACGGACGCAATTTGTAATCCGGCATACCGGGTTCGAAACACAGCTGCGGGAGATTGTGCATCAAAGTGCTGGTCGTTCAGAAAGCAATGGCTAACTACTGAACGTTAACCAAAATCACAAACTCCAAAATGCTGGGTTTGACAGCGATGTCCTCTAAAGTATATGCAACCACTACTCCCATATCAACTATCAACTATTGTGCGGTATTATATATTCTTTGTTCCAGTACTCGCATTCCTTGTTATCCTTCCTCAATCAACTCTTTCCCCCTCTGGTCCCTTTTATAAAGCTCTCCATTGTCAACCATTTGTTGTTGATTCCGCAGCGCAGTTTTCGGTCACTTGTCCGTTGTCGACCACCTTTTAACCTTTCTGTTGAGAGAAGTACAAAGACAGTTATTCTAATGACGTCAGACTCCAGACTCCCCACCCCCTCATCATCCTTCCTCCGCCCCTCTGTTTGCATGTGAATCAAAGGCCAGCAACCCCTGTGTACACAGTTTCGCAGAAATTCGCCGTCAATGGTGAAGTCTGAACAAAGAAATACCAGTTTCTTCATCCCCGTTTATGAAATAGTAGTATGCAGAAAAATCCACGAGCAAGTCCTACAAGAAACACTCATGAAATTTGTTAGTTAATTCGAGACAATATTTTGGGCACATTATGACAAGAAATAAACAGGAAAACATGGTGATAACTTGCAAGATTGATGAGGAAAGAGCAAGCACAATGCGAGAGATAAATAGGCACTCTTCCGAATTCCGGTCCCAATAGATCCGCAGTGAATAGGTCAGGGTTAAGGTTAGGGTTAGTTGTTAACTAAACACTGACCCTAACCCTTACCTGACTATTCACTGCGGATCTATTTGGACCGCAATTCGGAAGAGCCGGGGATAAATATCTGGATGAGTTAGCCACGTGGCGTAATCGAGTACAGAACGCATACTCGATCCAAGGCTTGGTGAATGTGTGGATGGCGAACGATGATTGTCCACGCTTACCGGCATGGCACATTATGATGAATGAATATGACATCACTTTGTCGAATATCACCAGACATTAACAACCTGGCATACATCCAGCATTCATTACTGCTCACATCAGTTTCGTCAGGATTCTCATGTAATCTGATTATACCCCACTATTTCATTTCAGTCATTTTCAGAATCTAATTACATTCTACTATAAGTTATCGTATGAGTCACATTGGTTATATACAAAACACATCATTCTTTTCCCGGAGATAAACGGCTTCTTGCTGTTGCTTATTTGCCTATCTGCAGCACTCAGCACCAGTGTACATTTGAGTTGCACGTCTGCTGGCATCAGACAGACTGAACACAGCTGCAGACGTAATCAGTTATTTCCCCCCGAATACCTATTATTCCAGACTATTACACCATTCAAACCTTGGTAATACAATTTAAATCAAACACGTCTGACTTCTTTCACTAGTTTTTTGCTATTTACCTGTCTGCGTTGTGATAACTCTGAGTGTTTGTGCGCGTTTTACACGCTGCATTGGTACAGTGCATTTAGATATTTTACCTTATGATAACGAACAACACAGGCTTCAGAAAGTTGTAAGTAACGTCAGTGTTCAGTTAGTTGCATATTCTTACGGGATATTACAATCAAGCAAAAAAAAACTAAAGCAATTTTACGTTCAGTAGTTTGCCATTGCTTTCTTCTGAACTGCAGACGCCGCATACAATCAAAATTCACACACAGCTATCTGCTTGCAATCGCTCGTGGCCCATTTCGAATTCTCGATTCGGTCAGTCGGGAAAACGCAGTTTCACTATCTGCTAAGATGGTAAAGTAAATAAAAAAGAATCACTTTATACGCCATGATGCGTATTGGGTAAATGTGTAATTAATGTTAGATTACCTGCACTTAGTAGTGTATATGCATGCAAGAATATCGCGACACCTGCTTTTACTTCCAAGGAAATGTCCTAACTGGTACCTGTATTAGACTGACATGATTCCCCGATCACTAAAAGAAACAATTCCAAATAGAGGGGGACACGAATACACAAAACCCGGCGACGGTACAAATACTGGCCGCTGCGCTACTTAGGCCCCCCCCTGTTTCAGTCATACAATTGGTAGGCCTTTTAAAGTGATTTTAAAACTCTCATGAAAGTGATTTTAAAACTCTTTGTGAAAGGTATAGTGGTGCAAAAGAAGTGTGTCGGTCTTCAGAAGTCCTATGCAGTCGGCAGGCTGTGAAACGTCTTCCTCGGCGATTTCTCCAACTCACAACTACGGTCATAAGATTAGCAAAGGAAAAGCTTTTCGTTACTTTTATTCGACGAACAATAAACGATTGCTCAAATAAAGTGAGGCGTTAGCAATTAGGCGCGCGAGACAGTTTTGTGCAGACAGAAAGATTTCGTTTTTTAAATTTGAGATAACCGTGGGATAACACATTCTACACATTCAAACAATACATGTGATTTGTGTTGTAAGTATATCAGTAAAAGTATGATTGATTTATTACTTTATATGTTTGTATATGAAGCCAGCTATTTTCCCATCTACCATCTACTCATCTATCATTACTACATCTATCATCTACTACATCTCCATCTACTACTCTTATCTACTTACATCTACTACATCTCCTTACCTCTACATCTACTACTCTAACCTCTACTACACCCTACCATCCTATTTACATCTACATCTCTCTCTACATTACTACATCATCATCTCTCATCTATCATCTACTAATCTACCATCTACTACATCTACATCTACTACATCTACCATCTCTCCCCATCAAAACCCATCTCTACTCTAATCATCTACTACATCTATCATCTACTACATCTATCATCTGTTTAAAGGCCGGCTCTGTGGCGAAGGATTAACGGACGCAATTTGTAATTCCACATACCGGGTTCGAAACACAGCTGCGGGTGATTTTGCATCAAAGTGCTGGTCGTTCAGAAAGCAATGGCAAACTACTTAACGTTAACCAAGAAATCACAAACAGCCAAAAATGCTGGGGTTGACAGTGATGTCCTTTAAAGTATATGCAACCAACTAACTCCCATATCAACTACAACTATTGTGCGGTTATTATATATTCTTTGTTCCAGTACCCGCATTCCTTGTTGTTATCCTTCCTCAATCAACTCTTTCCACTCTGGTCCCTTTTATTAAGCTCTCCAATTGTCAACCATTTGTTCATTCCCGCAAGCGCAGTTTTCGGTCATCTTGTCCGTTGTCGACCACCCTTTAACCTTTCTCTTGAGAGAAGTACAAAGACAGTTATTCTAATGACGTCAGACTCCAGACTCCCCACCCCCTCAACATCCTTCCTCCGCCCCTCTGTTTGCATGTGAATCAAAGCCCAGCCACCCCTGTGTACACAGTTTCGCAGAAATTCCCCGTCAATGGTGAAGTCTGAACAAAGAAATACCAGTTTCTTCATCCCCGTTTATGAAATAGTAGTATGCAGAAAAATCCACGAGCAAGTCCTACAAGAAACACTCATGAAATCTGTTAGTTAATTCGAGACAATATTTTGGGCACATTATGACAAGAAATAAACAGGAAAACATGGTGATAACTTGCAAGGTTGATGGGGAAAGAGCAAGCACAATGCAGAGAGATAAATATCTGGATGAGTTAGCCACATGGCGTAATCGAGTACAGAACGCATACTCGATCCAAGGCTATGGTGAATGTGTGAGATGGCGAACATTGATTGTCCATGCTTACCGGCATGGCACATGATGATGATGATGAATATGACATCACTTTGTCGAATGTCTCCAGACATTAAACAAACCTGGCATACATCCAGCATTCATTACTGCCACATCAGTTTCGTCAGGATTCTCAGTGTAATCTGATTATACCCCCACTATTTCATTTCAGTCATTTTCAGAATCTAATAACATTCTACTATAAGTTATCGTATGAGGTCACATTGGTTATATACAAAACACATCATTCTTTTCCCGGAGATAAACGGCTTCTTGCTGTTGCTTATTTGCCTATCTGCAGCACTCAGCACCAGTGTACAGTTTTGAGTTGCACGTCTGCTGGCATCAGACAGACTGAAACAGCTGCAGACGTATCAAGTTATTTCCCCCCGAATACCTATTATTCCAGACTATTACACCCATTCAAACCTTGGTAATACAATTTAAATCAAACACGTCTGACTTCTTTCACTAGTTTTTGCTATTTACCTGTCTGCGTGTGATAACTCTGAGTGTTTGTGCGCGTTTTACACGCTGCATTGGTACAGTGCATTTAGATATTTTACCTTATAGATAACGAACAACACAGGCTTCAGAAAGTTGTAAGTAACGTCAGTGTTCAGTTAGTTGCATATCTCTTACGGGATATTACAATCAAAGCAAAAAAAAAAACTAAAGCAATTTTACGTTCAGTAGTTTGCCATTGCTTTCTGAACTGCAGACGCCGCATACAATCAAAATTCACACACAGCTATCTGCTTGCAAATAGCTCGTGGCCCATTTCGAATTCTCGATTCGGTCAGTCGGGGAAAACGCAGTTTCACTATCTGCTAAGATGGTAAAGTAAATAAAAAGAATCACTTTATACGCCATGATGCGTATTGGGTAAATAGTGTTAATTAATGTTAGATTAACCTGCACTTAAGTAGTGTATATGCATGCAAGGAATATCGCGACACCTGCTTTTACTTCCAAGGAAATGTCCTAACTGGTACCTATATTAGACTGACATGATTCCCCGATCACTAAAAGAAACAATTCCAAATAGAGGGGGACACGAATACACAAAAACCCGGTCGACGGGTACAAATACTGGCCGCTGCGCTACTTAGGCCCCCCTGTTTCAGTCATACAATTGGTAGGCCTTTAAAGTGATTTTAAAACTCTCATGAAAGTGATTTTAAAACTCTTTGTGAAAGGTATAGTGAGTGCAAAAGAAAGTGTGTCGGTCTTCAAGAATCCCTATGCAGTCGGCAGGCTGTGAAACGTCTTCCTCGGCGATTTCTCCAAACTCACAAACTACGGTCATAAGATTAGCAAAGGAAAAGCTTTTCGTTACTTTATTCGACGAACAATAAACGATTGCTCAAATAAAGTGAGGCGTTAGCAATTAGGCGGCTCGAGACAGTTTTGTGCAGACAGAAAGATTTCGTTTTTAAATTTGAGATAACCGTGGGGATAACACATTCTACACATTCAAACAATACATGTGATTTGTGTTGTAAGTATATCAGTAAAAGTATGATTGATTTATTCACTTTATATGTTGTATATGAAGCCAGCGCTGTGGTGAACAAGTTACGAACGCAGTTCGCAATCCTGCAAACCGCGTTCCAAACACAGCTGCGGGTGATTTGAAAGCAGACCGTCTGCGCTGATTTTTTTTTACAGTGATATGAGACTAGTGAATGTAAACTTGCCAAGAAATCATACACAGCCAAAAATTATGGGGCTGTCTGTGACGTTCTCTAAAGGATATGCAAATAACTTATGATGTATAAGTTGTTGAATAATTGAACTATAAACAATATAGTCAAAGAGACCAGCAGACAGATCAGATACAATTACAGTCACACAGACGGGCGGAGGGACGGACAGACAGACGGACAGAAGATGTACTAGACTGAAGTGTATTAAAGCTGTAAACACATCAGATATTAGATTCCCCCCCCCCCCCCTTTCTGTCTCTCTCTGTCTCTCTGTCTCTGTCTCTGTCTCTCTGTCTCTGTCTCTCTCTCTGTCTGTCTGTCTGTCTGTCTGTCTGTCTGTCTCTCTCTCTCTCTCTCTTCTCTCTCTCTCTCTCTCTCTCTCTCTCTCTCTCTCTCTCAAACTCCATATCTCTACCCCCTGGATCTCTCTTCACAGGAAAGATGATTACTGCAATGCACATTGATACAGAAAGGGAAATAAGCGGGAGCCTTCGAATATACTAGACAGCAGGGAATGGATCCTTGTTCAAGGGCAAACCCCATTTTCTCAGCCATCCACTAAATTAACGCCATTATCTTGTAGTCAGACAGACAGACAGAACGACAGACAGAGGAAAAATCAGAGATTGGGGATGAGCTAAAGTCACAGACAACACCATATACAGGACATTAACAGAGAGAACGATAGAATGAACACAGATCTATATTTGCGATTTATTGACTGCACTAAAGTATCTAGGAAAGGGAAACATGAAGAAATAATTACAATGTTGGTAATTGTGAACACTGATGGTAAAGATCTGAGAACACCCGGGACGGTTAACCCGGTAAACAAACACCCTCAGAAGTCGGATATGTTGGCCGAAAGGTGCAATTACGCAGCTCTGCTGTAAACAGGCACAACGAAATCACGTCCGAAGAAAAAAAAACTCTCCGGATGAACGCAGAAAAGGAAGAATATCTGAGAATAGTTATTTTAAAAATAACATGTATTGTTAACAAAAAGCAGCCATAAGAAGTGACAACAAATGGCGCACTTTTCAACATATTAAACAAGGTATTAGACGGCGTTGTATACTAGCACCCTATCTGTTCAAATTGTAAAGCGAATAAACAATGCGATCTACACAAAACATGCCAGGAATGCAATTTGGTGGGCATAATGTAAACATTCTGCGTTATACTGATGGCTTGGTTTTGGTGGCTGGAAATGAACCGCGTTTACAAGAAATGATAGTTATAATTGCAACATACAATCTAAACAATGGACTTAGTCTTGAAAAAAACAAACAACCAGAAGTAATGATAATTATAAAGAAAGAAAGACTTCCCAAAGATGAAATGAATGAAACCATTCTGAAGCAGGTCATTGTATTTAAGTATTATTTAATTATCTAAGCACTTTAATAACAGCAGATGGAAGAAATTTTAAGGAAGTTAAATGTAAAATATTAGTAAAATGTACAAAGTATAGATCAGTTTGTCCATGTAAGTCTGGTATACTGTGTAGGCAATACCACAACAAAGATCAGAAATATGGAGAACGACTGAAAGGATTGCCAATAAACTCTAAGATGTATTAATTGGTGTATGCCAAGATTAGAAAGGCTGAAATGGTATGGCAGAATCACCAACGCTGAGCTCATGGAGAGAACAAAATATTAACAGTGAATCAAGACGAGAGGAAAAGACGCCTGCGCTAGTTAGTTAGTTAGTTAGTTAGTTAGTTAGTTAGTTAGTTAGTTTAGTTTAGTTAGTCAGTCAGTTAGTTTCGGTTCCAACTTCACGGCAAAGGGTCGCCCCATTATGCTCCATTTCTGTGCCAGTGAATGTCACACAAAATGCCCGTCACTGCTCCATATAGAAAGTGGAACATACAGGATTCTTGACAAACCAATAGCCCACACAGGTATACTATGCATAATGCCGCTGCGAGAATACCAACACAAAAGTCCGCAAAGAAAAATACAGTTAATCGTCGGTGGAAGCGGCAGTCACTAGAAAATCAGCAGCCACATATTACTGTATAAGGCAACCCAGTTGCTGCGCTAAATAGGACATACATTGTGAAAATCTGAGAATAGTATAACGAGACTGTACTTTATATGCCATTATAGACGGCAAACGAAATGGAGGAAGGCCTAAAATACTGGCGGAAAGAGTTAGAGACAAATGAATAATATGGGGACAGAATGGATGAGCTGCATGAGACAAATAAGGGTAGGACGACATGGAGTGAGTTTACTGAGGAACTAGGCCTTAATGGGGAAATATATGACTAAGAGTAGGAACTCGTATACACTTGTTGTTAAGCAGTCTCACAATCGTGATGTCAAATACAAAACCTGTACTTTTGTATGGATGTGAAGCGTGGACAATGAGCAGTCAAGCTGAAAAACATCTGATGGCTGTGGGAACAGTCACAACATCTGATGGGAGATGCCTTGAAGAGATTAGAACAAGAATTGCCATGGCGAAGGTAGCCTTTTGCAAGATGAAAAACATACTGACCGATAAAAAGATATCAATTGAAACGAGAAAAAGAGTGTTGAAGTGCTAAATGGAACCTGTACTTTTATATGGATATGAGGTGTGGACAATGAGCAGACAAGATGAAATACATCTGATGGATTTGGAAATGTGGTTTCTGAGGAAAATGCAAAGAATATCATGGACAGATAGAAAAACCAATGAACTCTAGTCCTTCAAGAAACAAATGAAGATCGTAAACTGATTAGAGACATTAGACGTAAACAGTCAAAATGTTTTGGGCCAGTTATAGAAGAAATGACTTGGAGAACTTGGTGACAACTGGCAAGATCGAAGGGAGGAGACCAAGGGGAAGACCGAGAAGTAAATACCTGAATGGCTTGGCCATGTGGCATGGTCAAGACAGGAACGCGGAGCTGATCCACGACTCTGGTGATCGAGTGAGATGGCAAAACATGATCGCCCACGCTTATCGGCGTGGCACATGATGGATGGATGAATGTCAAATAACAAACTTATTTCTAAGCTAGAAATGAGGCAGATCATGTATGAAACACACTGCAAAGCCATACACTGGTCCAGCCAGCCTAAACTGGGTGCCGGCAAATGTCTTGGAAAGTAAAGACGGCTGAAGAGATACTGACCACATCACTCACGAGAGACAAAACATGCGTCCAGCACCATATACCAGGGGGCAACAGTGAAGGAGATAGAAGGTCGCCTACCCTATCGCTGGGCTTGGGTTCGACCCGCATCATGGTGGTTTCCAATATTGAAATTTGTCCTCCGCTCCCACGTCGACCCAGCCAAACATTGGTTAGGAACTGCACTGTGGAAGTTAACATTTAGTTAGTTATCTTGTTAGTTATCAGTTGGGGTATCTTCGTTGCACTCCGGACATGTCCATAGGTGCTCAGATCCTCCCCCCAGCATATGCATCAGCGTCCGGTGGCTAATAGTGCCAGTTCTGTGTTGGTTGACGAGGCGCTTTGTTTTCCCGATGTACCTCTCGCGTCTGGCTGTGCCGATTCTTACTCCCAGGTCTTTCATCCTGGAAAGCGATGTGGAATCACTGGCGTCAAAATCCTCTGTTCTCGCCATATCTTTAAGGGCGTTAATAACATCGGCACGATCCATGGGCTGGCCATCTACAGGGGGTGCAGAGCCAGCCAATTTATCAGCTCGTTCATTTCCCTCGACTCCCGCATGTCCCGGGACGAAGATGAAGGTGACTTTGCGGACAACAGACTTCCGCAGCGACTCAGTCCACTGTCTACGTACAGATCCAGCTTCGACCTTCTGAATCATGCTCATTGAATCACTTACACACACGTTGGTATAATGCTGTGATTCCAGCCATATGAAAGCCTGTGAAACTGCCATCACCTCCATCGTCATGCTGCTCGTGGTCATAGAGTGGGCACCACTGGATTCTTGAACGGTTCGGCCCGCTGAACGGGCTGTAAATGCCCGTGGAAGTTAACATGTGACACGTTATATACGGAACCGCACTGTGGAAGTTAACATTTGACACGTTATATACGGAACCACGCTGTGGAAGTTAACATTTGACACGTTATATACGGAACCACGCTGTGGAAGTTAACATTTGACACGTTATATACGGAACCGCACTGTGGAAGTTAACATTTGACACGTTATGTACGGAACCGCACTGTGGAAGTTAACATTTGGCACGTTATGTACGGAACCGCACTGTGGAAGTTAACATTTGACACGTTATATACGGAACCGCACTGTGGAAGTTAACATTTGACACGTTATGTACGGAACCGCACTGTGGAAGTTAACATTTGACACGTTATATAGGTATATTTTCTGCTCCAACTTCCACAGTTAGTATATTTCCTATAAGTACAGTCAGTCCGGAAGTCGCGGTCACATGGTGGCTAGAGGCTCGCCCCCCCCCCCCCACCCCCGGCCCGCTGGTCATGTGTCCCATCCGCATCAGGAACTTTCGAATAAAAAAAATTGTAATCTGACTGTAGCATCCAGGTGGACCCAGCCTAAAACTGGGTACCAGGACATAGCCTGGCAAGTACAGGCTACTGGCGTGATACTGACCACTCCAGCCATCGAGTGGCCGATAGGTCATGAAAATATGGGTCTGGCATCGAGTGCTTAGTGCGCCTAATATTGACCAGACAAACTGAAAAGCGTCAAACGGCAGTGGAAATGTGATTTTTTAGGAAGAGAAAAGAACATAATGGGTGGACAGAAAAACGAATAAGATAGTTCTTTAAGAAACGAAAAGAATGGATGAAGACAGTCGAGATATTTGGGCACGTTAGGAAGAGAAATACACTTGAAAACTCTGTCACACTTGGTATATTTGATAGGAAAGGAGCAGAAGGCAAGACATAGACACACATGGCATGGTCAGAACAAGAACAGTCAATTGATCCAGGAATTGATCATGTGAAATGGCTAACCATGACAGCCCACGTCTGTCGGTATGGCACAATGTGACGATGATAATATACTTCCTGAAATCATTTGGAATAATCAGCAATGATTTGAGATTTCATTTGGGACAGTGGAATATTATATTATACCATAAACAGCGTAATTAAATAACATCACATATAGAAGTAAATCGACGTAGACTGAAGCAAAGAAAATGTTTCTGCCATCTAGGTTAAAAAGACCAAAGTTAACAAAAGCAAACAAAAATCCAAGAGAAGAATAGGAATTGCCAAACTTGTATTCAGCGATGGGAGACATTATATTCATTATGTCTAATTTGCTCCAGTTGACGAGACGGCTAATTTGAAGCTATCAATGTACAAAAATGGTATCCATTTACAACGATTACACCTATTTCAATGCATTAAATAATATATTGATCTACTGAATCGATATTCATGTTGTTAAACACAAGATGGCTATTGACCTACCCAAGACAATTATTTCAAGCAGCTACTAATGGAACAATTGTTCTTGTATGTAACATATATTTTTGTGTCCGTAGAAGCCGTGCTCTGCTGACGAACGAAGGGAATATGATGACGGACATTAAAAGAAGATCAAACATTACTCTACAAAAACTAAAGCAATTGCAACCTTTGTAGACGGGTAGATCAACGAAAGTCAGAATACTAAGAGCGTGCACATTTTCTGTGACAAAACATGGTTGTGAACCCTGGGTATTTAAGACATGACATGAAAGTTATATACCCATCTTTTAATGTCAATGTTACAGAAGAACCATACCTGAGAGTAGGGTTGAAGGCAAGCGATCAAGATGTATACAACAATACAAATGGGACGATAACATCAAGAGATGGACGAACAGCAATCTGACAGAAAGTGCAGTCATGGCGAGGGACAGATAGTTTTGGAGATCCATTGCAGGCAACCTTCATTGTGGATACGGCACCTCATTGATTGATTATTACAGAAGAGGCCGAAAGGCGACCAACCATACGTATCTAGCTAGAACTCAATACTGAAAAGCATTGGATCATTAAAACAACAACAATTAGGAAAACGAAATATTGGTACCCAGCGAAAACACTTGAAAGTCCAGAAAAATAATTATGGGGGAAGTGTAACGGGATGGCAGAGACTAGGAAGACCAGAACGTTGATGGACTGAAGAAGCGATATATAATTTACACACTGTAACAATAGTGACAACTGGCAATTCCTTAAAAGTGAGGGCCCTGAAGACTGAGATCTATTATATCAACAACAGGTGTATCCAGGGTTCTAGAGACTACTATAATTATGTTAAGTAGTAAAAGTCAGGGATCCTGGTTGGTGGGCATAATATAAACAACTTACGTTATGCTGGTGACACCATCTTGTTAGCAACAAATCAGAAGGAACTACAGGAAATGATAGATACGGTGGTTGTAGAAAGTGAAACGATGGGTCTTGGCTTGAATAATAGAAAGACATAAGTCATGGTTACATCAAAGAAACAGATTGTGCCTAAATGTGCAATTAAAGTAAATGACGTTATTTTGGAGCAAATGCAGAAATTCAGATATCCGGTCGCATGGATAACATCAGATGGAAGATGGATCACAGAGATAATGAACAAAATAGGACAAGTGAAAATTGCATTCTCTCAAATGAATAACATATTGTGCAATAAGTCCTTGTCATTGAACGTTAGAAAAAAAAAGTTTGTGAATGTTACATAGAACCAGTTTTAACATACGGCTGCGAATCATGGACAATTAGTAAACAGGCCAAAAAACAAACAAAAATCCCTAGAAGCCTTGGAGATGTGGTTGTATAGAAGAATGCTGAACATTAATTGGACAGCCAAAATGAGCAATCAGGACATTTTGAGGGAAGTTAAGTGGCAAAGACAACTTATCCCAAACATCAGAAAGAAGCAGTGTTCGCTTTTTTGGGCCACATTATGATACCGAAACGATTTGTGGAAAGAGAGATAGAGGAAGACAGCATAAGAACAGTTTTAACAGTCTTGTGTCAATGGCACGGAAGGGAGTCAACACACGAATAGATGCATGCCGTTAGAGATTGCAATTTGTGAAGAAGCATAATCGCCCACGCCAGCCGGAAAGGCACTGGATGATGATGACGATGAAGGCACCTTGGGCATATTGTCCCAACGCCACATTGTAGACACAGTTCGGCACCCGGTCGATGATAGTTTCAGTGTCACACCGGCCGCCTAGATTTCACAAGGCATCTCCTGGTAACTAATTAAGGCCGTGTCGACCCTGGAGCCCAGGTCAGTTGTTAAACATTCAAATACAGCCCGATGCGGATCGAAACCATGTCTAGCTGTCCGGCAGGCTAGTGACTAGGTTATAAAATGGTCTCATTTGTTACAATTATAACTATGTCCTTCTGTCCGGCAGGCTAGTGACTAGGTTATAAAATGGTCTCATTTGTTACAATTATAACTATGTCCTTCTGTCCGGCAGGCTAGTGACTAGGTTATAAAATGGTCTCATTTGTTACAATTATAACTATGTCCTTCTGTCCGGCAGGCTAGTGACTAGGTTATAATGTGGTCTCATTTATTACAATTATAACTATCACAGCTGAATTCCTCCCACCCCCACCCCTATATCCTATACTCTGGGTATAAAAACATAAGAATGTGACGTATTACACGGAGATGATCAGGTAGATAATAAAAGGCTATCAAGATAACCACAAAAAGTTCAAGAGGAAAGAGAAAATATCAGTAGAGCGTGCAGGATCTAAACACAAGTAAAGCTGCAACGGTGTCCAAGATAAGGAGGAAGTGGGTGTGGCATGCACCTACAGAGTATATATTAAACAATGTCACACACATTTACATGAGAATATGATGTAAAAATTAAATAAACAGTATAAATTTTTTTTTGCATATCCTATTTACAGGACAACGCAGTCAACACCAGCATTTTACAGCTGCTGTTGATATCTTGGCAAGTTTTACGTTCAGTAGTTTGCCATTACTTTCTGAATGACCTGCTAACATACCTTTCTGTAAGAAACCAACGCGACGCGATCCGCTGTCGAATCGCGAGCAGCTGTTTCGTACATGGGTATATGTGATTACGAACAGCGTCCTCAACTCCTTCGCCAGGGAGACGGCACAATATATTTAATAAAGCAAAATTATGTAAACAGATAGGAAATGTTAACGCCTCAATAATTAACAATCGACTTTCAATAATCAGAAATTGTTAATGGCCAGTGTAGTATCGCATTGTCATTGTTAGCTGATGGTCAATCTAAAAAGATGGTGAACATTATCAGAGTTTTACTAATAAATAAACAACAAAATTTGTTAAATGTTCATAAGCAAATTAACAGCTTGTAACAACAAGGTGTAAAGAATAATTTATTACTTTAGGAGCTACAATCTTATCCTGAGCTTCTGAATGCTAGAAATTACGAATCACAGTTGAGCACCAACAATATGTTACATGGCCAAATGGATAAGAACGCGCGTTCTTAAACACCCGGTGTGCTGATGTCGAGGTAAGAGGCGATTGGACTAAAATGTTGACTTCTCGTTCTTGACTTGGGGACGTAAATTACAAGTACATTTGAAGATGGAGTGGGTTCGCCTGATGGCTAGGGACACTGGTAATAGGGAAAGCTAATCCACATGCAAAATTCAGTAAAGTGCTAATAGAAGTAGTGTGCATGGACAACGTTTGAGTTCAAAGCGAGTGAGCGCAAAACAAAAAAAAGAAAACACCACTAATATAAGATGATAAATCAGTGCTGGGAATGTCTACGTGTGAGGTGCTTGATCACTTCGGTTCGGTGTTGGAAAATGTTATCTTGTGCTCTTTAAAACAGTAATCGGAGCATGGTATGACTGTTATGAACAATTGTGTGTAGAATATAATTAACACACACGGGGAGAACATGAGACTGCTGGCAGCAGGGTATAGGCATTTGAAAGTAATCATGTATAGAGAAGTAACTGGACAAAGTAACAAAAGATACATCAAGAATAACACCGGAAACTATTAAAAAAGATGAAGGGAAAATTAAAACAACCAATTTAAAAACCAAAAAAAAACATGACTTACTAAAACAATATATAGCCGGAAGACAAGAAATATGGAGATGGTCAAGAAAACGATGCAGAAGTAGCAGCAGCGAAATCAACCCTGAAGGTAAATAGTAGAAAAATATAATCTAACAGGTAGACCGACCAAAACTAGTACTGGGACAGTTCTCACTAACATTAAAGATGAACCGAATACATGGGCTGCATACTTTGAGGAACTGATCAACAAGCAAGACCGAAAAGGCCGTCCAGATATTCAGTCTGCAGAAATAGAATGGAATATCAAATGTGAAAAAAAAAATCTAAAGAAGAAAATATAAAAGCTACCACACTTCTCAAGGATGGGAAAGCTACTGGTCCAGATGGTATCCAGACAAAATGTAATAAAGCCAGTTTTAAACTGTAACATAACTAATTAACATATTATTTAGTAGAGTATGGGAAGAAATAACAGCAGGTTAAAAAAAACAAGGATGTATGGTGAAGCTTTCAAAGAAAAGAGACCCGCAGAAGTGTGATAATTGTAGAGAATAATGTTATTGTCAATTCTTTGGAAAATACTAAGCATGATCATTTTGGAGAGACTAAGAGATGTCACTACTAACAAAGAACCAAGGAATGAACAGACAGACGCCGACAATACAGATTTTGCACTGACTTGATAGCCACATTACGTATAATAGTAGAATAAACTATTTCATTGAACTTTCCAGTTGATTAATGTATTTGTCGATGTCGACTACAAAATTGCCATTGACAACATTGCTAAGGAATCCCTATACTATGGGAACCCACAGACAGTTATGAAATGAATAAGATGCAACACATGAAGATATGAAATGTCCCGGCTCTCAGCCGGGAAAACTTAAAGATATATTTGAAACCAGAATTAGGAGCACGTGGATGTATTTTGTCACCTCTGTTATTCTTCCTAATTACAGTCTTGAAGACAAAAATAGCTACTACCAGAAAGGGAATTCACTGCACTCGAACAGAGCAGCTTGATGATCTGGACTTCGTTGACAACATTGTCCTCGTTTCCCACACTCGATATCAGATGCAAGATAAATTAAACACACTAGATGGGAGGTCACAACAAGTAGGTTTAAAACTGCTTAGAGAAAGGCAATGATAACTGCAATAATTCAAGCAATTCTGATCTCTATTGGGAAAACCTCCCTTCAAAGGATGGAACCACACGCCTATTTAGGCAGTTCTCATTCTACTGCCGATATTAACTTCTGGGTTAGGACAAGGGAGAGGCGGTCTCGAGCTTGAGGAATTAAATTTTAGGAACATATCAATCAATCAATCAATCATGTGCCATGCCGGAAAGCGTGGGCGGTCATGACTCGCCATTTCACTCGATCACCAGAGTCGTGGAGAACCGAACACATATAGATATTAAAATAAGAATTCAAAAGGGAAAAAAAGCTTTCATAGCAGTACGACATTTTCGGAAGTCAAAAGAAATAAAACCTAGTACCAAACTTAGAATATCTAACTCTAGCGTTAAATCACTACATCTGTAAGGGTTAGAAGAACGGGGAACTCAAACTATTACCAATAAACTACAGACATTTATTAACAGACTTCATGCAATGCGTTATTTGTTTACCAATTCTCCAGAGCAGACAGCAATATGTTAGACTTTGTTCTTTGTAACAAGCACACATTTTTGTTGTAACTTAACATGATAATTCCACATTGTAGAAGATATCCGATTTATCAAATACAATTTGCTATTGTCCAGTCCTGTTACTCAATATATATATATATTCTTTGCACAATTAAATTTTGATACATTTTAATTGTTTTAAGATTTGGCATGAGGGGTATTCAGAGAACATATAATAATGTCCATTTCATAGAATGAGTTACGCATGAACAGTTTAGTCTCTAGACATTGTTTAACACGACATGAGTTGCACATGAACATTTTAGCGTGTAGATATTCTTTAGCATGGCATGAGTTGCACATGAACAGTTTAGTCTCTAGACATTGTTTAACACGACATGAGTAGCACATGAACATTTTAGCGTGTAGATATTGTATAGCATGGCATGAGTTGCACATGAACATTTTAGCGTGTAGATATTCTTTAGCATGGCATGAGTTACACATGAACAGTTTAGTCTCTAGACATTGTTTAACATGACATGAGTTACACATGAACAGTTTAGTCTCTAGACATTGTTTAACACGACATGAGTAGCACATGAACATTTTAGCTTGTAGATATTCTTTAGCATGGCATGAGTTGCACATGAACATTTTAGCGTGTAGATATTCTTTAGCATGGCATGAGTTGCACATGAACAGTTTAGTCTCTAGACATTGACACGGCAAAATTTAGACATTAACATTTTAGTCTCTAGACATTGTTTAACATGACATGAGTTACACATGAACATTTTAGCGTGTAGATATTGTTTAGCATGGCATGAGTTGCCTGCTTCAGGACGAGTAAACACAACCGACAGTACCCGAACTGCCACAGACTCATCTTGTGATTATCTGAGACAGTTTGGGAAGTAAAGGGCCCGTTTACACCCCATAGAGCACATTGGACATACGGTGCTATACCAATATGTGTATAGACCAATCAGCAGTCGGCGAGTGATGTGATCAATATCACACCTGTGGCCTTTACTTCCAGAAACATTTCTCGGTACCTTATAAGGCTATGCCGACTTGGAATCCCAGGTCATTTTGTTTATATCCTCTCCGATACGGATTCGAACCCATGGCCACTAGTCGATGGTCTAGCCACTACACTACTGCGGTTTCCAAATTAGAGAAAACTGGAAGAAGAAAAACTGGAAGAAGAAAGACTAGAAGAAATTTCTTCGGCACACCAAAACAAGCCAAGAAAACTAAACTAAATAGAAAAATAGAATTGTCGACTATGTATTCAATAACGGGAATTATAAATCTGTGTTGTGCATTACATGGTTTTACATTTTGTTTAGTGTGTGAATAAATAATTTCACGGTAATAACAACTGACGGAATTTATTATTGTGCATGCTTTATAACAGCTGAACTTTCTTTTAAGTAAAAATGTCTATTACATAACATATTATACGTTATGTTAATCTTAATATTAAATAATATTTAATGACTACACCTATTAACTTAGCGGAATAATCTCAAATAATGCCAAAAATCACAGACTAACTTTACCAAACAAACATAAACTGAACTTCTGATTGTTATAAGTTACAAATCACCGGTAAAACTCGACGCAATGTCAAATTATTCTTACTTTAATCTGACAATCCCCCTAAAATAATGATTACAACCATCGGAGTTTCATGTGAACAAAATTGTGCTTACAGACGTACAACTATAGAAGCTAATCCTTGATTGAAGAACGCGCACAACAGTAGCGACTATTGCAAGTGTGAAATAGCGGATTAATTCTCCTGGCGCGTTGTGCGGACGCAAGCCTCACAGAAAGCGGATGGTTTCTGTGTTGTAGAGACCCGGTTGCATACAACCGTCGCTTGCCTTCCTTTGTGGCCGTGTACCCTCCCCCAGCGTTTTTTTTGGCTGTTGCTGGGGCGACAAGTTCATTCACAATCTAGTTGGTTCCTTCGAAGATCTACTATATTCTACTTTTGAGGTACTATAGAGTGCAACATCATAAGCTCAATGGTATTTAGGTTGGCCTGTTTTTTTTCTTCTTTTATTAATCCATTCTATCGTCGACATTTGTTGCATGAAAATTGTATGGGTTTAGAAGCTGTCAAAGTAACAGTTAATTGAGACTCACTTTAAGGTGAAAAGTGACAATTGACTGGGACATACTTTCAGGTGTAAAAGTGACAACTGACGAGACCATACTTTAAGGTGTCAGAGTAATAACAAAGAGACAACTAACGTGGGACGTACATTAAGGTGTCAACGTAATAACTGATTGGAACATACTTTGAGGTGTCAATGTAACAATCGCTGTGGGGCATACTTTAAGGTGTCAGTGTAACAAATGATATGGGGCATACTTTAAGATGTCAATGTATGGTGCATACTTTAATATATCAAAGTAACAACTGATATAGGTATAATTTAAGGTGTCAATGTAACAAATGATTTGGGGCATACTTTAAGGTGTCAGTGTAACAACTGATATGGGGCATACTTTAAGTTGTCAATGTAACAACTGATATGGGGCATACTTTAAGGTGTCAATGTAACAAATGATATGGGGCATACTTTAAGATGTCAATGTATGGGGCATACTTTAATATATCAAAGTAACAACTGATATAGGTATAATTTAAGGTGTCAATGTAACAAATGATTTGGGGCATACTTTAAGGTGTCAGTGTAACAACTGATATGGGGCATACTTTAAGTTGTCAATGTAACAACTGATATGGGGCATACTTTAAGGTGTCAATGTAACAAATGATATGGGGCATACTTTAAGATGTCAATGTATGGGGCATACTTTAATATATCAAAGTAACAACTGATATAGGTATAATTTAAGGTGTCAATGTAACAAATGATTTGGGGCATACTTTAAGGTGTCAGTGTAACAACTGATATGGGGCATACTTTAAGTTGTCAATGTAACAAATGATATGGGGCATACTTTAAAGTGTCAATGTATGGTGCATACTTTAATATATCAAAGTAACAACAGATATAGGTATAATTTAAGGTGTCAATGTAACAAATGATGTGGGACATACTTTAAGTTGTCAATGTAACAACTGATATGGGGCATACTTTAAGGTGTCAATGTAACAACTGATGTGGGGCATACTTTAAGTTGTCAATGTAACAACTGATATGGGGCATACTTTAAGGTGTCAATGTAACAACTGATGTGGGGCATACTTTAAGGTGTCAGTGTAACAACTGATGTGGGGCATACTTTAAGGTGTCAATGTAACAACTGATGTGGGGCATACTTTAAGTTGTCAATGTAACAACTGATGTGGGGCATACTTTAAGGTGTCAATGTAACAACTGTTGTGGGGCATACTTTAAGGTGTCAGTGTAACAACTGATGTGGGGCATACTTTAAGGTGTCAGTGTAACAACTGATGTGGGGCATACTGTAAGGTGTCAATGTAACAACTGATATGGGGCATACTTTAAGGTGTCAATGTAACAACTGATGTGGGGCATACTTTAAGGTGTCAATGTAACAACTGATATGGGGAATACTTTAAGGTGTCAATGTAACAAATGATGTGGGACATACTTTAAGGTATGAATGTAACAACTAATGTGGGGCATACTTTAAGTTGTCAATGTAACAACTGATGTGGGGCATACTTTAAGGTGTCAATGTAACAACTGATGTGGGGCATACTTTAAGGTGTCAGTGTAACAACTGATGTGGGGCATACTTTAAGGTGTCAGTGTAACAACTGATGTGGGGCATACTTTAAGGTGTCAATGTAACAACTGATGTGGGGCATACTTTAAGTTGTCAATGTAACAACTGATGTGGGGCACACTTTAAGGTGTCAATGTAACAACTGATGTGGGGCATACTTTAAGGTGTCAATGTAACAACTGATATGGGGCATACTTTAAGGTGTCAATGTAACAACTGATGTGGGGCATACTTTAAGGTGTCAGTGTAACAACTAATGTGGGGCATACTTTAAGTTGTCAATGTAACAACTGATGTGGGGCATACTTTAATGTGTCAATGTAACAACTGATGTGGGGCATACTTTAAGGTGTCAATGTAACAACTGATATGGGGCATACTTTAAGGTGTCAATGTAACAACTGATGTGGGGCATACTTTAAGGTGTCAATGTAACAACTGATGTGGGGCATACATTAAGGTGTCAATGTAACAACTGATGTGGGGCATACTTTAAGGTGTCAATGTAACAACTGATATGGGGCATACTTTAAGGTGTCAATGTAACAACTGATGTGGGGCATACTTTAAGGTGTCAATGTAACAGCTGATATGGGGCATACTTTAAGGTGTCAATGTAACAACTGATGTGGGGCATACTTTAAGGTGTCAATGTAACAACTGATATGGGGCATACTTAAAGGTGTCAGTGTAACAACTGATGTGGGGCATACTTTAAGGTGTCAATGTAACAACTGATATGGGGCATACATTAAGGTGTCTGTGTAACAACTGATGTGAGGCATACTTTAAGTTGACAGTGTAACAACTGATGTGGGGCATACTATAAAGTGTCATTGTAACAACTGATGTGGGGCATACTTTAAGGTGTCAATGTAACAACTGATGTGGGGCATACTTTAAGGTGTCAATGTAACAACTGATGTGGGGCATACTATACAGTGTCAGTGTAACAACTGATGTGGGGCATACTTTAAGGTGTCAATGTAACAACTGATGTGGGGCATACTTTAAGGTGTCAATGTAACAACTGATGTGGGGCATACTTTAAGGTGTCAATGTAACAACTGATGTGGGGCATACTTTAAGGTGTCAATGTATAAACTGATGTGGGGCATACTATACAGTGTCAGTGTAACAACTGATGTGGGGCATACTTTAAGGTGTCAATGTAACAACTGATGTGGGGCATACTTTAAGGTGTCAATGTAACAACTGATGTGGGGCATACTTTAAGGTGTCAGTGTAACAACTGATGTGGGGCATACTTTAAGTTGCAGTGTAACAACTGATTAAATCATACTTTAAGGTGTCAATGTAACAACTAATGTGGGGCATACTATAAAGTGTCAGTGTAACAACAGATATGGGGCATACTTTAAGGTGTCAATGTAAGAACTGATATGGGGCATACTTTAAGGTGTCAATGTAACAAATGATATGGGGCATACTTTAAGATGTCAATGTATAGGGGCATACTTTAATATATCAAAGTAACAACTGATATAGGTATAATTTAAGGTGTCAATGTAACAAATGATTTGGGGTATACTTTAAAGTGTCAGTGTAACAACTGATATGGGGCATACTTTAAGTTGTCAATGTAACAAATGATATGGGGCATACTTTAAAGTGTCAATGTATGGTGCATACTTTAATATATCAAAGTAACAACTGATATAGGTATAATTTAAGGTGTCAATGTAACAAATGATGTGGGACATACTTTAAGTTGTCAATGTAACAACTGATATGGGTCATACTTTAAGGTGTCAATGTAATAACTGATGTGGGGCATACTTTAAGTTGTCAATGTAACAACTGATATGGGGCATACTTTAAGGTGTCAATGTAACAACTGATGTGGGGCATACTTTAAGGTGTCAATGTAACAACTGATGTGGGGCATACTTTAAGGTGTCAATGTAACAACTGATGTGGGGCATACTTTAAGGTGTCAATGTAACAACTGATATGGGGCATACTTTAAGGTGTCAATGTAACAACTGATGTGGGGCATACTTTAAGGTGTCAATGTAACAACTGATATGGGGCATACTTTAAGGTGTCAATGTAACAACTGATGTGGGGCATACTTTAAGGTGTCAATGTAACAACTGATATGGGGCATACTTTAAAGGTGTCATTGTAACAACTGATGTGGGGCATACTTTAAGGTGTCAATGTAACAACTGATGTGGGGCATACTTTAAGTTGTCAATGTAACAACTGATATGGGGCATACTTTAAGGTGTCAATGTAACAACTGATGTGGGGCATACTTTAAGGTGTCAATGTAACAACTGATGTGGGGCATACATTAAGGTGTCAATGTAACAACTGATGTGGGGCATACTTTAAGGTGTCAATGTAACAACTGATATGGGGCATACTTTAAGGTGTCAATGTAACAACTGATGTGGGGCATACTTTAAGGTGTCAATGTAACAACTGATGTGGGGCATACTTTAAGGTGTCAATGTAACAACTGATGTGGGGCATACTTTAAGGTGTCAATGTAACAACTGATATGGGGCATACTTAAAGGTGTCAGTGTAACAACTGATGTGGGGCATACTTTAAGGTGTCAATGTAACAACTGATATGGGGCACACATTAAGGTGTCTGTGTAACAACTGATGTGAGGCATACTTTAAGTTGACAGTGTAACAACTGATGTGGGGCATACTATAAAGTGTCATTGTAACAACTGATGTGGGGCATACTTTAAGGTGTCAATGTAACAACTGATGTGGGGCATACTATACAGTGTCAGTGTAACAACTGATGTGGGGCATACTTTAAGGTGTCAATGTAACAACTGATGTGGGGCATACTTTAAGGTGTCAATGTAACAACTGATGTGGGGCATACTTTAAGGTGTCAATGTAACAACTGATGTGGGGCATACTTTAAGGTGTCAATGTATAAACTGATGTGGGGCATACTATACAGTGTCAGTGTAACAACTGATGTGGGGCATACTTTAAGGTGTCAATGTAACAACTGATGTGGGGCATACTTTAAGGTGTCAATGTAACAACTGATGTGGGGCATACTTTAAGGTGTCAGTGTAACAACTGATGTGGGGCATACTTTAAGGTGTCAGTGTAACAACTGATTAATGGGCATACTTTAAGGTGTCAATGTAACAACTGATGTGGGGCATACTTTAAGGTGTCAGTGTAACAACTGATATGGGGCATACTTTAAGGTGTCAATGTAACAACTGATATGGGGCATACTTTAAGGTGTCAATGTAACAACTGATATGGGGCATACTTTAAGGTGTCAATGTAACAACTGATATGGGGCATACTTTAATAGTAGTCAAATGTAACAACTGATATAGGGCATAATTTAAGGTGTCAATGTAACAACTGATTTGGGGCATACTTTAAGGTGTCAAGTGTAACAACTGATATGGGGCATACTTTAAGTTGTCAATGTAACAACTGATATGGGGCATACTTTAAAGTGTCAATGTATGGTGCATACTTTAATATATCAAAGTAACAACTGATATAGGTATAATTTAAGGTGTCAATGTAACAAATGATGTGGGACATACTTTAAGTTGTCAATGTAACAACTGATATGGGGCATACTTTAAGGTGTCAATGTAACAACTGATGTGGGGCATACTTTAAGTTGTCAATGTAACAACTGATATGGAGCATACTTTAAGGTGTCAATGTAACAACTGATGTGGGGCATACTTTAAGGTGTCAGTGTAACAACTGATGTGGGGCATACTTTAAGGTGTCAATGTAACAACTGATGTGGGGCATACTTTAAGTTGTCAATGTAACAACTGATGTGGGGCATACTTTAAGGTGTCAATGTACCAACTGATGTGGGGCATACTTTAAGGTGTCAGTGTAACAACTGATGTGGGGCATACTTTAAGGTGTCAGTGTAACAACTGATGTGGGGCATACTGTAAGGTGTCAATGTAACAACTGATGTGGGGCATACTTTAAGGTGTCAATGTAACAACTGATGTGGGGCATACTTTAAGTTGTCAATGTAACAACTGATGTGGGGCACACTTTAAGGTGTCAATGTAACAACTGATGTGGGGCATAGTTTAAGGTGTCAATGTAACAACTGATATGGGGCATACTTTAAGGTGTCAATGTAACAACTGATGTGGGGCATACTTTAAGGTGTCAGTGTAACAACTAATGTGGGGCATACTTTAAGTTGTCAATGTAACAACTGATGTGGGGCATACTTTAAGGTGTCAATGTAACAACTGATGTGGGGCATACTTTAAGGTGTCAATGTAACAACTGATATGGGGCATACTTTAAGGTGTTAGTTAGTTAGTTAGTTAGTTAGTCGACAGATCATCCTCGTTGCACATCGGACCATTCAGTCCATAAGTGCTCGGATCCCCTCCTCAGCAAATCCCGCAGCGTGTAGCGGCTAACGACGCCAGTTCTGTGTTGGTTTATCAATCTTCTTTGGCTTCCTGCGTAGTGTTCTTGTTTGGCCACCCCTCTTTTAATTTGCTGCTCTCGCAGTCTGGCCATTGTTGTAGATTCACAGTCATCACTTGGTTCTTGCAAAAGTCTCACTTCTCGTAGAGCATTCAGAATGTCAGCCTGGTCCATGGCGCGTCCGCCCTCAACAGTAGCCTCACCTGCGAGCTTGTCAGCCCGCTCATTTCCTTGTACTCCCGCATGCCCTGGCACGAAGATGAAACTAATCTTTGCCAGCCGAGACCGCTTCAGAGGCAGCAACCATTCTCTTCGAATCGACCCCTCCTCTATCCTCTTGATCATGTTCATTGAGTCGCTAAGGAAACATGCCCTAGTGAATGTCTGTGTCTCGAGCCATGTTATTGCTTTACTTACTGCCATGACTTCCATGGTCAGGCTACTTGTGGTTTCAGTGAAAGCACCAGAGTCCTCCTTCACAATTCTCCCTCCGGCCCGAGCTGTAAAGGCCCATGAGCTTCTCACATGTCGGACGACCGACCCATCTGTGTAGATGACCGCGTCACTGTCTAGCGAATTCTCGAAAATCAACGCTTGTACTTCAGCCTCAACAGCAGCCGGATTTTCTTGTCTGCATTTTCTATCTAGTTGGATGCAAACTGAAAAGGATGTGCAGAAGTCTGTTGGCACTTGCACCCACTCCTCGCCAGGTTCTAAGTCCTCAAGTGAACACACCTGTTGAAGAATGTCCTCGGCTTGACCCATCCACGACCGTCCTCTTTTTAACCTGCTGCCCTTCACCTTCCTAATTTCACTATGCAGTGGATGCTGTGTGTTTGCGTTAATTCTGAGGTAGGCACGTGCCCTGCAAACTTGCATTCTCTCTTCAATGGTTGGAAAATCAAGAAGGTAGCGCATCGCCCTGCATGCTGTATCTCTTGTACATCCAAGAATAATGCGCATAGCTTCATTCTGTATCCTTTCCATCCTTTCTATCTGCTTATGGCTGACAGTCAGGATTGCCATTGCATACTCCAAAACAGACATGACCAGCCCCTCGTACAGAAGACATAGATGGCGCTGCTCACAGTTTACTGCCGCCATCACCCGCATCGCTGCCAAACCCCGCTTGGCCTTTGTTATCACCTGGTCTATGTGCACATTATAAGCAAGGCTTCGATCAAACCATATCCCCAGGTAATTCATTGCCTGCGTTCTTTCCACCGTCTCTGAACACAGCATTACAGTTGGTGTTGGATTGTTGACAATATGATTATTCAACGAGAACCAGGTCACTGTTGCCTTAGTTGGGTTGACCATTGCCCCAGCTTCATCACACCAAGTACTTATGCGATTGAGTTCGGTTTGTAGTTCCACAGCAACCTCCTCTCTATCCTTACCCTGACGATACACTAAAACATCATCGGCATATGACAATGTCCTGCCAGGTCCAGTGATCTGCTCACTGGTGATTCTCACTGTGTAGGCGTTGAACAGTACCGGAGATAATGGTGATCCCTGTGGTAGGCCAGGATATATTGTTGTTGGTTCCGAAGTCCAACTGCCACATCTAAAAACTACTTTCCGTTGGAAGAGAGCTGCAGCGATCCAACTAAGGAGGAATGGACTTACGTTTAGTTCAAGAAGCTGAAACATTAAAAAATCCAGTGGTACTCTGTTGTATGCGTCCTCAAGATCAATCGCTGCAGCAACGGTTTCAGTGCCTGAGTGGAAACCTTCATAGACATCGTGGGCAAAGACTGCTGCATTGGTCCAGGTTTCTCTTTTTGGACGGTACCCACCCAGGGTAGGTGGGAAAACACCTTGCCTCTCTAGTTGGCTTGATATTTTCCTGGCAATTACCTTCTCCAGCAGCTTGCCTATTGTATTCTGCATGGTTATAATTCGATATCCCTGAATTTTCTTGTGGTCTTTGTCAGGCTTCGGCAAGGGAATCAGATAGCTGTGTAACCATTCCTCCTTGATGCTAGCACTCCCTATACTGTTGTTGTACATGTCTGCTAGTTTCTCTAGCTCATTGTCGGTACACCTATTTATGTCGTCGTATCTTATGCCATCAGGACCTGGAGCACTGTTTTTTGATCGTCGAAGCACAGCCTTGATTTCTTTCACTGTCACTGTGTCTTCATCCGAAGTGTCCTGGGCCTTGCATCTGTCTGAGGTGACCTCCTTGGCCAGATTCCGGCCTCCCATGTCTGTCTGGTTGCTCTGCTCAAGGTAGCGTTCAAAGAGGGCTTTGCCCTTGTCCTCGTCAGTCCTCTGCCAGATGAGGTCAGCACCTTGGAAGTCAGAAATGCTCTTATTCTTGACTACACCACTCATGCTTTTATGTAGTCGCCAGAACAATTTCAGTGACTTGTCTGTGCTTACTCTTTGACACACCTCTGCCCATTTTTCGCTTTTAACCACCGTGACCAGTTTTTTGAAATAGCTTACTTTTGTGTGCATCTCTCTTTCTAAGTGCAAGCAGGAACTAGGATGACCAGCTCTGTTCTTCTTGGCATTTTGCCATCTCCTTACAGCACTACGCTTATCCACCCAAGCCTTCTCCACCTCGAAACTCCACCACGGTGGCTGCTCCCAGCTTTTTTTCCTTTTCTTCCTGCCCTGAAACGTTCTGCGCTTGTCACGTCTTATTTTACTCACCACATCTTGCCCTGTACTGTCATACTGGAACGTCTTTACCTTTAGCTTGTGCTGCCTGGTTCTGCCTTTCTCCACCAATATGCTGCATGGGTGGTGGTCGCTGCCATGGTGTCCTAGGACATGCTGCATTTGGTGTCCTAGGACCA